>APFE030104291.1:0-14100 GCA_000404065.3 Pinus taeda | reverse complement strand
AAATTAGATTAAAAAATTAAAAAAAATAAAAAGTAATAATAAAAATAATATGCGAGTTGTTTCACGGGTAGCTTAATTGGTGATTGAAGTAATGTGAAATCTTTAAAAATTAAAAGATTCAAGGTTCAAATTTCTCATTGTGACCTGGTTTACGGAGAGGATGACCTGGTTTACAGAAAGGAGGACATATTGTAGACCCTAGAGGTAGTTGTAGGTAGTTGTTATGTGTCAGGCAGACCGCTGAGTTCCTTTGGGATACACTACAACCTCAGAGGTAGTTGTAGGTAATTGTTATGTTTCAGACCGCTGAGTTCCTTTGGGATACACTACGACCTTAGAGGTAGTTGTAGGTAATTGTTATGTTTCAGACCGCTGAGTTCCTTTGGGATACACTACGACCTTAGAGGTAGTTGTAGGTAGTTGTTATGTGTCAGGCAGACCGTTGAGTTCCCTTGGGATACACTATTTTAGTCCCTGGGGTAGTTCAATTGGTGATCGAAGTAATGTGAATAGTTCACGAGAGGTAGTTGTTACATGCTGAGTTCCTTTGGGATACACTATTTTAGTCCCTTGGGTAGTTCAATTGGTGATCGAAGTAATGTGAATAGTTCAATTGGTGATCGAAGTAATGTGAAATCCTCTAGGATACGCTATTTTAGCTCAGGGGTAGTTCAATTGGTGATCGAAGTAATGTGAAATCTACGAACGCTGAGAAATCCAAGGTTCAAATTCTGTGACCCAGTTTACAATGAGGATAGGAGGTTTACTATTAGTTATGTGTCTAAGATACCAAAAAAATGAATAATATGTGAGTTAAATTCAATTTGTTATATCGTAATTTTGCTTTTATTAATAAAATTATAAACAATTTAAAAAAAAAAATCATAGTTTCATATCACATTAGAATAAATTAGAATAATGGTTATTCATATTTGTAACTATGAACTTTAGCTTTAAAATTTAATTAAGAGAGGTAGTTCTTATGTGTCAGGCCGCTGAGTTCCTTTGGGATACACTATTTTAGACCCTTGGGTGGTTCAATTCGTGATCGAAGTAATGTGAATAGTGTGAATAGTTCACCAAAGGTAGTTGTTACACGCTGAGTTCCTTTGGGATACACTATTTTAGTCCCTCAGGTAGTTGAATTGGTGATCGAAGTAATGTGAAATCCCCTGGGATACATTATTTTAGTCCGGGGGTAGTTCAATTGGTGATCGAAGTAATGTGAAATCCATGAACACTGAGAGATCCAATTTGTGACCCGGTTTACAGAGAGGACATGAGGTTTACTATTAGTTATGTGTCTAAGATAACAAAAAAATGAATAATATGTGAGTTAAATTCAATTTGTTATATTATAATTTTGTTTTTATTAATAAAATTATAAACAATTTTTAAAAAAACATCATGGTTTCATATCACATTAAAATAAATTAGAATAATGATCATTCAATTTGTAACTACAAACTTTAGGTTTAAAATTTAATTAAGAAAGGTAGTTGCTATGTGTCAGGCAGACTATTGAGTTCCTTTGGGATACACTATTTTAGTCCCTAGGGTAGTTCAATTAGTGATCGAAGTAATGTGAATAATTCCCTAGAGGTAGTTGTTTTCCTTTGGGATACACTATTTTAGTCCCTTGGGTAGTTCAATTGGTGATCAAAGTAATGTGAAATCCTCTGGGATACACTATTTTAGTCCAGGGGGTAGTTCAATTGGTGATCAAAGTAATGTGAAATCTATGAACACTGAGAGATCCAAGGTTTAAATTCTGCGACCCGGTTTATAGAGAGGACAGGAGGTTTACTATTAGTTATGTGTCTAAGCTACAAAAAAAATGAATAATATGGAGTTAAATTCAATTTGTTATATTGTAATTTTGTTTTTATCAATAAAATTATAAACAATTTTAAAAAAAATTCATAGTTTCATAACGCATTAGAATAAATTAGAATAATGATTATTCATATTTGTAACTACAAACTTTAGGTTTAAAATTTAATTAAGAGAGGTAGTTGTTATGTGTCAAGAGACCGCTGAGTTCCTTTGGGATACACTATTTTAGCCCCTCTGGTAGTTCAATTGGTGATCGAAGTAATGTGAAATCCTCTGGGATAGGTTTAAAATTTAATTAAGAGAGGTAGTTGTTATGTGTCAAGAGACCGCTGAGTTCCTTTGGGATACACTATTTTAGCCCCTCCGGTAGTTCAATTGGTGATCAAAGTAATATGAAATCTATGAACACTGAGAGATCTAAGGTTCAAATTCTGTGACCTGATTTACAGAGAGGACAGGAGGTTTACTATTAGTTATGTATCTAAGATACTGGAAAAGATGAATAATATGTGTGTTAAATTCAATTTGTTATATTGTACTTTTGTTTTTATTAATAAAATTATAAACAATTTAAAAAAAAAATCATAGTTGCATATCATATTAGAATAATGATTATTCATATTTGTAACTACGAACTTTAGGTTTAAAATTTAATTAAGAACCATATAAAGACTTTCTTTCCCATCAATTAAAGATATATATCAATTCACTCTCTAACTTAATCACAACTTTAAAAATAAATTATTATTAACCATTTTTATATAATGAAAAATTTAATAAAATTAAAAATAAAAATACTCTGTATATAAACTTATAATATATATATATAAAAATATATGTAAACAATTTTTATATATTATATAAAAAATAATAATTTATTCACATTAATCACAATTTTATCGTATAATCTATACTCTACTTATTATATTAAATTTTTTTTGAGAAAAGTTATAAAACATGTTAAAATTAAATATTCATATTCATACATCTATTATAAAGTCATGGCTGTTTTAATAGAATTAAAAGCAGAAATATTTTATTATATATTAATTTAAATAGTCATTCATACATATATTATAAGTTATGGCTGTTTTAAAAATTAAAAGTAAATTATTTTATTATAGATTAATTTAAATTTGAATCTATTTGAGAAAGATGAAATTTCATTTTCTTTTTTTTATTACTTAAAAAAATAACACTTAAAATTTTTAATTTCTCTCCTACTTTATACTAAAATTAATATCAATTCCATATTAATATATAATACTAATTGATAAAAAATTATATATATATTATATATATATATATATATATAACCAAGAATCTTTAGGAAATTAGATTGAACATGATACTAGAACCTTGCCAGCAACCCAAATGCGGGCGCCCAGCGTTTCACCGCCAACGTCACTGATCGTGGCAACCGGCGTCGCTCCACGGACTCAACAGCTGGCACAAA
Source organism: Pinus taeda (assembly GCA_000404065.3). Lineage (NCBI taxonomy): Eukaryota > Viridiplantae > Streptophyta > Pinopsida > Pinales > Pinaceae > Pinus > Pinus taeda. Next base: position 10,808 of record APFE030104291.1, on the reverse strand, counting down.
CCTCACATGTCACATGACGGTTTGGTACTGAGATGACCACTTGCAAGACTAGTCCCCGTGACAAAGCTTTGGCTTTTGATTGACAAGTGAAATTTTATAGGTGGACTCAAGTAGTCAGCATGCATCATCATACAGTTGCCAATTTACTCGTGTACTTTGTAAGTATTGAACACTATTTAATTAAAAAAATAAAAGTGCAATATCAATCATATCAATCTATTAATTGATTAACTTTGCAATATGAAAATATCACAAACAAAATGAGAATATAGGGTAATTTCCTCAAATAAATAAAAAAGGTTAACTTAATTACTTAATTAGATCAATGGATAACTATAAAAATGGATGAATAGAAAGCTAAGCTAGCCCAATGAAATTGTTAATTGTTTCACTTTAAAATGTATTTTTAATTATTTATTCATTATGAATTGAATGCTTTTAATTTATATAATTTAAAAAAAAAAGTTGTCATGTTTAATTAATTATGAAATTATCCGTAATTATAATATAATAATGAATTTATTTATAAAACAAATAAATTAATTTACATTCATTTTAATCTCACATTTATTAAGTTTCTAAGATATATAATTCAACTTCAATATTATTTAAACTTCTAAGAAATATATTTCAACTTCAATAGTATTTAAAGTGAGTTTTAATGTATTGTTTGTATATGTCACAATGCTATTAATGTGGCATTTTTTATTATGCAGTAATTCTCGCAGGAATAATTCAACATGGCTAGGGAATTCTTCTATAATCTTTCTAAATTGTAAGCGCCTTTAAGAAAAATAAAAATTCTTTAGGATAATTCACATTCAATTGAAAGGATTTTTTAGCACCAACTTTTGTAATTCAGTAGGCAACGAAGATAATGAGGTAGAGAGATTTACAAACACAATAAACAACATACAATCTTTTATCTCAAATCATCATGGGCATGGAGGGCATGCATACTGAATTAAAACAAAAAAAGACCACTCAAAAAATAAAGTATAAAACTACAATATGCATGCATGTACTCCAGCGTAAGCTTGGCAGATATAGGTCAAAATGTTTTCTTTTCTACAAGGTCAATACAATGTTTAATATGATTGGTAGACTCAAAAGATAAAAGTTGAAATTCCTACTTGCAAGCACGTAACTCCCCCCTCCATATACAATCTTCAACCACATTGATTGATTTTTTGCTGGAAATCAATGTGCCCAAAACAGAGTATTAAGAAATTTCCCAATGACAAGTCATTATACTAACCACTAGGAATAATAAATATCAATTCCCCTTCAAACCTTTGTCATTTTTCTCGAAACATCTCATCATTGCTAAGAATGTTTACTTCCTCGATATCAACTCAGACCACTTATAAAACAAAAAAAACTAACCACTATATTCTTTGGAAAACCAATACTTATAGGATGTAATTAAATGATGAGAATATATTTAAATGCATTAGGAATGGCTGGATGCTCTAGCTACTTCTGGTCTTAGCGTTGGTGTTATGCAAATGTGTAAGGTGTTGGCAACATTGCTCATGGTTTCAAGTCTTTTTGTCACTAATCTATATTTATGGCTCTTAGGCGTTTCTTTGTTCTAGCTTGGGACGAGTATTGTGGGCTTGTATGTTGGTGAATGTATATATTGCATGTTTTGTCTTAGGTTCTAGCAAGAAATGCATGTGGTCTGTTGTTGTTTCTCCCAGCTTAGTGTTTCTCTAATGTTCATTGTTAACTTTACTCAGACCATTAGGGGAATTTTGAGGTCTGAAATGGGCCTCCTAAGGAAATTATAAAATAATAGTAGAAATAATAAAATAATATTAGATTACATCATCAAATTTTAGAGGGAAAAAAGAAAAAACTATTTTTTCAACTCGTATTTTCAACTTATCTCCCTATGGGTTTACTCAAATTTATAGCGAAATCGCTTGTTGGATGCAAAATTTGATTCCCCATCCAAGGAGTACTCATTTTGCATACTTTTTACAGAGCCTACTACACGAAAAATGAGAAATACATGAAAAACATGATTGCAATCATGTTTTTTCATGTATTTTTCATTTTTCACGTAGTAGGGTCCGTCAAAAGTATGCAACATGGGTACTCCTTGGATGAGAATTAAATTTTGCATCCAATGAGTACTCCCACTTGAAATTTGAGTAAAACCTTAGGGAGATAAGTTGAAAATACGAGTAGAAAAAATAGTTTTATTATTTTGTTATTTTTTAATCTTTTTACTTTTTTATTCCAAAAATGGTGATTCATCCCCCATGGTTGACATCATCATCTTGAATCCTATTGGTTCTTATAAAGTTTATTTTGGTTGTACATTTTTCTTAGGAGGTCCATTTTAGACCTCAAAATTCCCCTAATGAATATTCTTCTCACTGATTTTGGCCAAGTCTGGGTCTGTCTCTCTAATGTAATCAACAGTGTACTCCTATTTTCATTAATAAAAATTGATGATGGTTATTTAAAAAAGGCATGTGTTATTATATCTATAGCATGCATATTTTTCCTTTGTCGTGGTATACTTTGTTTTTGACCAAAAAAATTTGCAGCTTCTCTATAGTTTAACATTATGAATTGAATTCTATTACTTTTTATTAATGTTTAAGATTATTTATCTGCAATATGATTAGTTTATGTCTGATTTTGTAACACAATGCCATGTGGATCACTGCCTTAGATTTTTCTACCATAATTTTTTAATGCAGTTGTAATATTTATGCCATGATTTTTAGATAGTTTTAAAATTTTCATTGTTAAGCATCATAGAAAACCACCAAAAATTAAAATCCTTGAAGATAGATCATATCACATAAATAAAATTTTTACCATCAATAACTACCCACCATAATTTAAGCAAATATTTGCATAAAAAATAGATATGAATAGGATGTAAATAAATACACTTACGAAGAGTTGTTATTGTCCACCATTATTTATGTTTTTTTCAACACCCTTAATAAGTAAGTGTATTTAGTGAAATCAAAAGAAAGTCACTTTTTATCTCAAAGAAAATACAAAGAAAGATCATCTGCCATGCAAAGACAAAGCATAATGGCATGATGACATGTTGCATTCATGGAAAATGCCAACCTCTAATGTCGAGTCAGCTTAATCTTTGGAAATCAATCCTCATCCTTAAATAATTAGCTCTAGAAGAGGGAGTATAAAGATCAAATGAAGAGTCTCTTTCATCATTCCCTCATTAAAATCATAGTCCTTTATCATCTCAAGGAACATAACATTGCATGGAGTACCTTCATAGCTAATCCCATATTCACTCATTCATCTACTCAGAATGTTCAAATTATCCCTTCATCATCTCATCCTTCCACCTCCATTCCTCCATCTCAGCCCATAGATCATTCATCCTCATCTGATCAGTCAGCCTCACCATCATCTCCATCATCACCATTTTATGAGCATATTCATTCACATAACAGAGATCAAATCAGGGAGCAAGAGCAGATTTAACAAGTTGAGGTCATCAAGCCTAAAGGGGCTGATTTGGGCACTTTGACACACACTTATCAAAGAGGCCATATGCAGGTGTTTTCCCCATAGATTATGGGAGGGACCTTCCCTTCTTCATCAACAAAGCAGGTATAGAAGGGCAAGGAAAAGATGACAGAGGTAGAGATCAGACATGAGGAGGATTTCCATGAGACAGAACAAGATTTTGCCTTAGTTGACCTAAGTGAGCATGATGACAGTGAGAGCACAAGCATTGTCATCAAAGAAAAGGATGCACTCATTAGGGAGCTCCAGATCAACTTGCAAAGGGAAAAATACATCATCTCATATTATGAGCAAGAAAACAAGCAGTTTGAGGCCAAACATGAGGTCATGGAGATTCAACTCATCAAGGCAAAGAGGGAGGCTGACAAGGCCAAGGCTTTACTTGATGAAGCATATGGAGAATATGGTGACCAGATGGAGGAACAGGTGCCAAGAAGAAGGCCAAGGACCAGAGGCCTAAAAAGAGCATTGGAGCTAGAAAAACAGAAAGAGTCTGAAATAGCTAATAAGATCACCCTAAATGAACAATTTGCAAAATGATCAATGAGAACTGGGAGCATTGGCTTGAGAGGGTGAACAATCATCTTGAAAAGCTCCTATACAAGGCCAAAAGAGACAATAACATTTAGGGAAGGACGGAAAAGTATTATTACCAAAGAAACCAAATGGCAAGGGCAAAGCTCAAGGCTGCTAAGGCAAAAATTGAAGCCCTAACTCACCAAGAAGAGAAGAAGAAGCTTGATATACTTGCATAGGCTTCACTCCATGCCTAGCCACACCAAACATCAGCTCCTTGACCAATTTTGAAGACTCTTGGCTCATTTTTTGGTAATATTGCCTTTTTTGTTTTTCTTGAGGCAATTTCATATCAGCTGCATGGTCAAACGCGTAGCACCCTAGGCACTACACACTTTTTTGGGACAATTTTTGGAGGAATAGAAGGCACCAATGGATTTAGAAGGACCAATACATATAGGAAAACCATGTTTCCAGCCATGGAATGCAAAAGTGGTAGGTGAAAAAGTAAAAAAACTACCAAAAAATCATGTTTCTGCTGCAATTTTGGACTAGGCACTATGCGTTTGACTAGTCTTGGGAGAATGGAGTTTTGGGGGGTCAAATCAAGCCCATTTTGAAAACCAAAGGCAGTTTTGGAAACCAGACAGGATAACAATTCCAATGAGCTATCCTGGGATCAATTTGGACACCGGGAAGGCAGGCAAAAGTGGGCTTGAACATGGTGCTGCATGTTTGACACTAGCGCTGCGCATTTGACATTGGTGCTGCACGTTTGACCAGTTGCCTAATTTTTCAATGTTCTTCTCCAAATTTGATTTTTACCTATGGGAAATCAATATTTTACTGTTGTAATTCATATGATTGATTTAATTATCATTTTTTTACTGTTACCTAGGGTAAGTACATTAGGTAAATGGCCTCCATTTGATGTAATGAATCAATTTACTTAAGTTAGGGATGAGCCACTTTGACCACCCTACACTCTAGATATCAGTTCAGTTTTTGTTGTAACTGCTCCTCCTCTCATGGATTCGACCCTTGAGGCTAGGATGAGTTGTTTTGAGGCTTATATCATGTAATTTCTTAGTCATTCTACAGGTTGGACTCTATTGGATGTTGTACTAGTGTTTTAGACTTTGGCATGAAATATATTGGATGAGTTGCAGCTATTTTGGTGGGATTCTTGTGGCATGGTATTTTGATATTGTTTCCTCTTCAGTTACATATGTATGAATGTTTTGTACCTTTCATGATCCATTTCACTTTAATTATGTTTGGTTTTCAAGGTGTGATAAGCAAAATTCATCTTCTATGCTATGTTTTTGGAAAATAATCATAAATTGTTTCATTTCTTCAGTGTAAAAAGAATTCATGGTTTTCATTCTCTTTTTAGCACCTCACCAGTCTAAACGATTTCATCACTATACTACAAAGTGTTAAAGTAACTTGCCTACCTTGCCACATCAGATGCCTGCAATTATCATTCTCTTTTTCCCTGACCTAGTTCACTCTCTGATCTAATTCACTCATCCAGTGACTACCCCAATCAAAATCAAATCAAACAACATTTTTCACTTTATATCTAGCCTAGAACCCTAATCCATCCAACCCTCTTGGTTGTGATCCTGGAGAGAGCCCTCTCCAACTTGGTAGGGCTAGCTACCAAGTCAAAAGATTGGTCTGTGGTTACCTCAGCTGAACTCTTCCTCAGCCTTGGAGATCTAGAGGAGTGATAAAACAACCAACCACCACAACCTTCTCAATAAACTCTACCTTCCTGAGTGTCCCTTTTAGTCACAATCCGCTGACCCAATAATGGCTCACATTCACAACTTAAAACCAAATTAGATAAACTTGGAGCAGAGGACGTGCAAGTAAACAAGATATGACATATATTAGTTCTCAGTGTGAGGGTAGGAAAGACGAGCGCAACTGGGGGGTTGCAACCTCGTTCTAAACCCTCATTAAGTACTACATTTCTAGAAGAGCCAATATACTTCAGTTTCCTATTATCAAGCCTTTTTTTTTTTCCAGAATTTCAATAAGGCTCCACTCCTGAATCCAACATGCCACATAAACCCCAGTGGAATTATAAAGAATCAGAGAGAAGAATTTCAAATACACAACTAGATTCAAGACCATTAGCAGAACAACGAGCTTGCCAAATTTAAGCATACAAACAATGACCTTGATAGTGCTAAGCTGAGAGCAAGTAAACAATCCCATACGGGATAGATAAATGCCAAATAGAATAGACACTAAAATAGAAACAAAATGCTCCTTCTATGAAGCCATCACCAGCATACTAAAGTTCATTTTGCGAAAAAAGTCCCTAATGCCTTTCACCCCACATTCAACATGCCTGTAGAGCCAAAACACATATGCCATGGAAGAGGATGCAGTGGAAAAGGAGAAATATACCCGTCTACCATCGTTGTGAACCCATAGGGCAGGGACTTGTGTATGAATCACCTCCACCATCTTACGCTCATAGACCCAACCATAGACAACCAAAACCAACACATAATGCCAACATGTAGGGTTGTGATCTGCTTAACATCTCGACAATTATACCCTCTGCATTTCTTGCCGCGAGCCTTACTCACCCGCTTGCCTCCCCACCGCTTCCACATGTAAATGGTACCTCGATGCTGCCTAGTGGCGTTGCCACTTATCACATCACACGCCCTGCCGATTTGCAGGACGATACGATGCTTGCTCTCACCCCGATCAGGGAAATGTTTAATAAATCTATATTTAATATGAATTTACATTTATTTTTATTAATTTTTGTTAAAACGATAAAATAAAACAAGTTAATAAATTTAATTTTTAAATTGAATTTCATATTATTAAGAATGAAATAAATTAATAAACATAAATATTCAACTTTTTAATAAAATTTTACTATCAAAATAATAAAACATTATGAATAAAATATCCATTCATAATCAACTAAAATAACAATAAGGCTTAAGAAACATGCAACTTTTTAAGAAATTTTATCGTCAAAATAATAAAATAATATTTTGTATATTTTGACTTGGTTAAATTTTATGTAATTTCACCAAGTCAAAATATTTACTTACAACATCTCTTCCATATTGTTGTGGATAACACATCTCATAGCAAAAGTAAAATAAAATATAAATTAATTAAGAAATGAAATATTAACTTACTTAGTATATGTTATTTTTTTTTTTGAATATGTCTACTCCTATATTAATACAAAAATATTTTACAACGAGGTCATGGCCTCAAGAAAGCTAGCCTGGAAAATCGACATGTATACAAGCATAATTTATCTGTACTCAGTGAAAACCCAGCTGAGTGTTGCCCTGAAGGACTGCCAAGAACCTGACCATGACTTATGCAAAAAATAAAAAAAACCCCAATGTTGCACATGGAACTAAAAATTAAACAGGGGCCATATGACAACAGTAATTGGAAAAACTGGACCATGACGAATAAACTGAGAAACACTATTTGAAACACAAATCTGAGTACTAACTTCAAAAGCAGCTGAGACTGCAATAAAGGCTAGAGACCAAAAACTAGCAGAGTGCCTCCTTCGCGGTAGAAACTGGCGATTAGGACTGGAGCACTTATCGTGACTGTAAGGCAGGTGATAAGTAAAAATCCTCGAGTGCACTAAATTTCCAAAAATCCAAAGAGCACAGACGTGTTTAAACACCATGGGAGGGATTGGGCTGCTCTTTGATGATGCGGCATCCAAACTGGTAATCATCTTCATCCTCAGAGGGGTGGCCCTCTCTGCCTATAAAGCCTCCACCGAAAGAAACGCTCAGGCCTGCCTGAGCCTTCATGATTTGGGAAGTCGTGCTTTTGCCTAAGCCTGAAGCCTTGCTCAGCTCATAGTTCAATTGGATTGTTCCATGTCTGTCTTCTGTCAACCTTTCTGTCATAGCCCCAAGGGAACTTGCAACCTGACCAACAATGATCTCTTTGAACTCTATGGTTAGTGAGGCCATGAAGGAGAGATTTCCGTGACTGCAGGGGAACTGTAGCTGAGCGGAGTTCGAATTGAGGGAGCTCACTACCAAATTGTGTAGACCTTTGCCCCTGCCTCGTCCACTTCTTGTAGCTGGATATCGATCCATGTTGAAGTCCGAACAGAAAGTCGAAGAATCCATCGTGGAGGAGGATGCCTGGTGGCTTGTTTGCCCCATGGAGCTACCTCTCATGCTACTCATCCTTTGACGAAGTTTCGGCATAGCAGGCAGACCAGGATGGTCCGGGTAGTTTGAGAGACTATGGAGGCAGAAAAGGTTTAGCGCAGGCTTGGTCTCAACATCTAGAAGGCCGAGATGAAGAACATAGACTAAGAGGCTGGCAAGATTGTAGTTGAGGCAGGGAGGGGCCTGAGGACATAGCCAACCATTCGCCCAACGAACCAGGGCCCAGAGTATCCCTAAAAAGGGTTGAGGACGAACCTCGGCTGCTGCAAAGGAGGGAATTAAGCAAAGAGGAGAAACACAAATGCGGCCAGTTGGGGGCGTCATGCTTAGGAGATAAACCAGCGGAGGAGGAGGGTTAGGCTGCATTAATGCAGCATTAATCTTGAACACAGGGGAATTAAAAGCTGGTGTCATGGGAGATCGAGAGGCGGTGGAGGGGATCCACGCACCCGCCCAAGCTGCTGTCCATGTACCTGTACCCTGATCAGACACCCGAATCCGGGAGGGATAGATCTTGGTGCACCAGGAGTGTGCAGTCACCTTTGAGTTGTGTATCATTGGAACTATTCAATGGACCAGAGAAGAATGGGAGCTGCTGATCGGCCCCTTGATTAGCCAGTCTGTCTGCTACCTTATTAGCTGTTCGCCGAATGTGCTTGAAGTAAATGCTGCAAGGAGTTTTGAGCCATTCTTCAATTTGTTCCAGTCTACTTAGAAGCCTCCAACTCGAGGTGATCTTAGCAGCTGAGGATCCTGATTGTATCTAGCTAGTGGCCTCTATTAGGATTTGTGAATCCCCTTCTACTTCTAGAGGGAGCAAGTTTTCTGATTCTGCTATGCATAGACCTTGCCATAAGCTCTCAAGCTCTGCAGCGTTGTTGGTATCTCTACCCAGTGATCCATGATAAATATGCATAACAACCTTTCGCATTCTTGAAGATGCCTCCATATCCAGCCGACCTAGGATTGCCTTTAGCCGCTCCATCAAAGTTCATCTTGTAAGGATGGATGGTAGGGAGAGACCAGAATTGTGTCGACTTAGGGTGAATAGAATTGTTGGACTTGATCTGATCTCCAGAGATGATTTCTAGGTTCCAGTTGGCGAGAATGAGGCGTTCCTAGGGTAAGACTAGCATATCTAAGTCTTGCCATTGTTTGAGAACTAGAGATTCTTTAAGATTCTGCCTGAGGAGAGACCAAAGGGTATCAAGAGGCGAACTATGGTTTTTGAAGATCCTATTATTTCTTTCCTTCCAGATGATCTAGTAGACAAAGCCCGGAAGGAGGCTCCAGAGGGCATTAAGTAGAGAACTTTGGAAAGGATTCTGAGGCCAGTTCTTGATGGTGTTTACAATGTCTCCCTCTCTTCTACCTGTTCTTCTATTACATTGTGCTGTTCTCTCCCACATTTGAGATGCTAATGGGCAAGTATCCCAGATATGTTTAATGTTCTTTTAATGGAGATTGCAGTTGGAACATCTTGAAGGCCCAATAAATCCTCGTTTTTGAAGGTTATCCCATGTGAGGATACATTGTTTTCTAAGAAGCCATAGGAAGGTGGAGACCTTGGGCCAGTTGTGTGATTGCCAGACTTGGTCCCATAGTTGATCTTTTATTGTCTACATAGGTTGATAAAGAATTTGATATGCTTCCTTGGTCGTGAACATGCCTTTGGTAGTGTATCCCCATCTCAATCAGTCCTTCTGATCAGAGAATTTGATTTTCCTAAATTTGAGCTCTTGATCAATCTCATCATAGGTTTCCTCCTTCCAGTTGGCCTGCCATGAGTTTTCTGGTCTCCAAAGTTGAAAACCTTGGGGAGATTGCTGTTGCCAATAATGATAGACATGAATTTGCTCATTCTGCTGCATGGTGTCTTGCCACTTGGGTTTATGAAAGAGAGAGGCAAGTTTGGGAAGTTGTTGCCAGGAATCGACCCAAAATCTTGCAGTGGTGCCTGAGTGGATTTCCCAGAAGCTGTGCGCTTGAATAAAGGCACTATGTATCTTGGCAACATTCCAAATCAGCGAGCCAGGGGTGGTTGAACTAAATCGGATTAGCTCCTCCTTTGGACTACCTGGGGCATATTTGGCCTGCCAAAGACGACCCCAGGGAGTATGCGGTTTAGAGATCCAATTCCACCATATGCATGTACCCATGATGTCATTGCTGTGGAGGGGGTCCCTCAGACCTAGCCCCCCAGCTGATTTTGGAAGACATACCTCTGTCCATTTGACTAGTGCCCATTTTCTGTTATGGCCAGAGGAGCCCCAAAGAAAATTTCTTTGAAGATTGCAGATGTTCTTGAGAACCCATTTCAGGGCAGCCAAGATTGAGAACAAATACAGAGGCATGGCTTGGAGAACAGATTTAATGAGGATAATCCTACTTGCAATGTTGAGAGAGCGATAGGTCCAGGAGGAGAGCCTGGTTTCTAAGTTGTCGAGAAGAGTCCTCTAGGAAGCATGTTTAATAGCAGAATCAAACAAGGGAGCTCCCAAATATTTTGAAGGAAGCTTGGCTATCAAGAAGCCCAATATCTTGGCTATATTCCTCTGAGTG
>APFE030104284.1:0-16113 GCA_000404065.3 Pinus taeda | reverse complement strand
ATTATAATTTACTTTAGGATTATATTTTAGTTAGGAAAATTTTATTTTTGGCTTAGACAACAAATTTTCTAGAATTCTGGCAGTTTTGTCTCTTCAACTTTGGAAGCTCATAAGTTGAGTTTTACTTGGCGAAATGAGACCTGGGACGGATCATTGGATAAAGAAAATCAAGGAAAACATGTTTGAAGTGGTTTCATAATCATATTTGATTATTTAATAAGTCTAAAATTAAGAAAAAGATCAAGCTCAGAATTTTTAAACAAAATTAATTTTCAGAGTGTATTTTTTGCAATTTTCATTTGCTCATAGTCTCTACTGAAGGCATATCCATTTGACTATTTTATCCTTAACCAATTAGATCTTTATAGGGTTCAATGAAAAGCTCATATTTCCTTCTATTTATCTATTTAATTAAATTTTGATTGGAGATATTTTGTATTTTAGATTTAGTAGTTTGGTTTTAATTTACAGGTTAAGTAAATTTTGATTAGTTTTCACAGGAAAATAGTTGAAGAGAAGAGGAAAAGAATATTTAAATCAATGGGATTGCTCAAGTGATAAAAGAAAAATAATTTAGACCAACGAAAATTGTTGGAGCGGAATTACTATTCAACATCTCTCCTATTTGGAATTTATTTTGTAAATTATAAATAGTGGTCTGTAGAATGAGGAAAAGGCTTATTTGCTCTACAATTCTGGAATTCTTAAAAGCACTATTGTAATGGATATTTAGATTTGTAGTTGAAAACAGAGTAAATCTAAGATATGAGAAGTATGGAGCGTTATCTTTTGTAAATCTGAACTATGTATGGGGAGTAGAGCTTGCACTATTGCAATTATTGTTTTAACAACAAAGTTTATGAGTTGTAAAGGACTATTGGAGATTAGAGCCAAATAAATAGTTTCAAATAAATTGGTATTTAAAAAACTATTGTTTTAATACTAGTTTCATTTCATAATAGCATAAATTTGTCATTTTCATTCAGATTTGTGCACTATTGTTGATGTGAGTAATTTGCCTCAATAATTTGTTGTTATTTATCTCTATTTTTATGTGCTGAACGCTGATTTATGAGTAACTATTTATTCAAAAATCAGTGTTTTAATTTTGGTTTAACAAACAATAATATTTTTTGAACTATTTTCTATATTATTGTTTAATCGTTCGAGTTACTGGTTTAAAAATCATCAACATTTTGTGAACTTCTTCCTAAATGTTGTTGATTAATTACCTCAGTTAATATATCTCTAAACAAAATGCGTTTTGGTATTCATAATCAACTAATTGAACTATTTCGTTAGGTTGTTATTCGTTATAAGTCAGACATATTAAAATCTCAATCATTTAATTGATTTTCTCTCAGTTGGGTTAAATCTACATATTCTTAATCTAGATAGGCTTAAGATCTTTTTCCTTTTTGCTTGCATTTTAGGATTAATTCTCATTTAGATTAAATTCTACATTTATAGAAGTCATTTTATCAAAGAGAAAAAATGTATTTGTGGCTTAGTTGAGCCCCATATCAGCGTAAGGATCACTTTTTTGCCTGATTAGCAAAAGAGTTGATATGGTATCTCTTCTCTATTGGTAAAAAAGATCATACTTTAAGCCAGTGGAGATAGAGAGAAGGCAACTGGACCCAGTGTAACTAGTCGGAACCACAATTTCAACAGAAAATGAGATGCTCTAAATTCCTGACTTGGTGGTCTCCCTTATAATTTTGTAGGCAGAGAATTTCGAGCCTTCAACATTTTTGGCGTTAGAAGGAGGGTTTGAAGACTTGTTGCCTTTTGGAGTTTTTATATTCTAAAGTTTTGTTTTTCACAATGGCTCCTCTTGAACTTCACATTTGGAGTTGTATCTCTGGACATGCATCTGTTAATACTCCACCAGAAATAGTAAGACACTTGTCATAGGTGAATTTTAACGATAAGAATAATTTTTCTGCATTTAATCATGCTTTACAGTTCATTCAATTTTTTTCAAATTCTACTTTTCATGATATTTATGAAGGCATTCTATGCAATATTTTAATTCTTACAATCTCAGGGAAAGCCAGAAGTTGGTGTCAATCTCTTCCAGTTGCCTCTATTCACAGCTAGGATTAATTTATCACAATGTTCTTTTATACATTTGACGGTTATGATTATGAAAAGGTACGTGATGAATTCAAAGATTTACGAAGATTTGAAAATGAATTTCTCTTAGATTTTATTGTTAGATTTCAATTAATTTGATTGAGATTCAAATATGAAGATAAAAATTCAGGAATTGAATTGATAGATTGGTTTGAATATATTTTTTCTCTTCCTCCCATTTCAAATCCCTGTGAAACAATTGAATATTTGATAACTCTCCTTCAACTTGTGGTAATATTATAAAAAATTCTGATATAGATGTGCATATTAATCATGATGAAGTGATCTCATCCATGTATGATAAATTCCTAAATTTAGCACATACCTCTTACAGTGTAAAAGATAATCATGCTAATGAAGCATTATCACAAAGCTTGCAAGAATTTGATAAACAACTACAAGAAGAAATTAGTAATAAACTTGAAGGACCATCTTCCACGAAATCTGAAAATCACTATGAATTAAATTCAGAAAAGACAGATTATAAATCAACAAGTACAAGAAAAAGTTGAAGTTTTTAATAATATGTGATATGTTGTACAAAATTTATGAACTCGATCATATTGATCAAAAGAAAAATTCAGGGCAGCTATGCAATATTCTTCAAGAAAGCATTAATAGACAAATGAATGATCATAAATCTTAAATTTACTATGAAGAAAATGCACAAGAATTCACAAATAGAGATATTTTTAAATTCATTGCTTCTCATTCTCATTTTCACCTCTATCTTGATATTGTTTCTTATAACAATTTAACCCCTCTTTGCTTTAATGTTATTCCACAAAACAAAGAGGTCATTTTAAATAAATTTCCTATTAGTTTTTATCAATATAGAGGGACAATTATTGATCATCCTTCTAGCATCAATGAACATGTGCTCCATATTCATTCTTGTTTTGATACATCGGATGAGATTGAAAGGAATTCTAGAGAATGTTATGAAGTCATTTATGATAATTGTTCATTTAACTATATTCTTGTTGCTAATGTTTGACTTGTACATACATGCAGGAGTTAGATGAGAGAATAGTTACATTCGAAGTATGACTATATGATCCAGATTTAAATAGGAACGCAACAAATTACAGAGATAACCATAAACATAGAGATGCAATGGAAATAATACTTAATTTCATTAATGGAAAATACTGAAATATGCTTACAACTAGAAGTGGAAATAAACTAGCTAGGGTGATGGTAGCTTATCTCTGAGAAGAGATGTGGTGGCTACATGCCTCTGAATTGTGTTACAATGAGGCCCAAAGCCCTATTTATTGTTGAGAAACAATGGAAAACCCTTCACATCCCAAAACCTAACCCTAGAAGATGAAACACCAAATTGTGGGGCCCGTTTGGGTAAATTGGTACATCAATTTCCCGGGGTTGTAACTTTGCATACGATCTCTGTTTGACGCGTACAATTGCTCGTTAGAAAGATCTATTCGAGCACTACTACTTTGGGAAGTGCAACATCGGTCCATGGACCCATGTTGCCCCCAGATTTCTCAAAAAACGTCGTTTAGGGCCTCAAAACGGCTCCGGAAGTTCAGGACGTGAAAAAATTGCTAAAAATAGTAAATTGTGCTACAATTATGAAACTGAAAAACTAAAAGAGATAATTGCGAGGGTCCAAATGGGATAGGTGGGTGGCCACCAACATCCACTTGGATCATTCCTCCCCCCTTAGGAAGCAATGGTCCCCATTGCATTAAGTTCCTCCATTTGCTGAACTTGCTCTGCAATCTCTGATGTGTCCAGTAATGGTGGGAAGGATGGTCGACGATGGTCCACATTGAACACTTGGTGTAGGCGAAGGAGTGGAGGAATGATGTGCTCCAAAGCATTGTTGCTCGTAGCCTTGTTATTGGTGTAAGGACCATGTCGAAGTGGTCTGAGTTTCTGATGGGTTTTGGTAAGGCATTCTCTCTGCAGATGTAACCAAACTTTGTCGCCCACCTGAAACTTGTGTGGTACCCCTATGGGTGAGGAGAAGTTGTTCTTGTGTTTTGTCATGACTGCATCCCTCTGTTGCTGCTGCTGCGTGGAGGAACCCTTCACGGGGGTCATGGATGTAGCAACACTCTTCCCCTTACTTTGGGAGCGAACTAGACAAAAAATAAATTTCCTAGTCTGTGAGATGAGCTTGCTTCCTTTCTTAGCAGTGATCAAATAGGTGGCGGTAGGTGGAGCTACCTCTGGTATCCTGTATAATGAATTATTCAAAGAAATAATGACAACACGAGCCCTTGACTCATACACAGCATGTTGCGTCCACAAGTATGGTTGGCCTAATAATACGTCACAAACATCCAGAGGTGTAACCTCACACAATACTTCGTTTGTGAAGGGCTTGATGTTGTAGGGAAGGCGGCACTGTTGGTGAACTTTGAGATCTCGTCCTTTGTGAAGCCACTCGATATTGTACGGCTGCGGGTGTGGTGTAGTTGGTAGGCCCAATCGTTTCATGACCTTTGCTGAATGAGGTTCTTTTGGTTGCCACTGTTGACAATGAATTGCAGTGGCGAATCCTTCACCCACATCTGTGAGTGGAAAAGACGTTCCCCCTCCTCTGGATCTTCGGGGTCATTTTTCTGGATCTTGGTATTGGCAACAATGGTGCTAGGGTCCGCATCAATGATCTGCTTCCCTTTGCCATTCCCCTTGTTGGTTCTGGCTCAGGGTTGGAACATGCATTTGATTCAGAAGCCTTCAACTTGGCCACCAATGACTGCTTGGTCTGATACTCACTTGTGTTATGAGTGGGACTCTTGTGGAACTCACACCACTTTCTTGTGTCCTTCGGCTTCGTGGTGTTGTTCTTTTCTTGCGACTTCGACAGGTTGTTTTGGGTCACTCCGCCTTGGCTTTGTCCTTTGGTCTTCGGATTTGCAGATCCAAAGTTTCTCTTTTTCTGTTTGAACTTTTGCTCAATTTTGACAGTGTATCGGTACGCCGTGCTGAGCGAGGAGATGTTCAAGAACTCCATCTCTTCCTGGATGTATCTGTGTAGGTAGCCGCGATATTTAAGTACCAGATGCAACTCAGAATATTTGATACCTAACTGTGTACGAAGGGTATGAAAAATGTTTGTGAACTCTGGCACATCTTGGTTCTGTCACTGCCACAGTGTGGTCCATTTGATGTATTTATCCTCATAGCTTTTGATAGGGTAGTACTGCTCCTTGATGGCATCTCGGAATGAATCCCAAGTGGATGCAGCTGAAAATAGTGAGCCTGTACTTTCATCTTTCTGCTCGCAATAGGTTTCCCACCAGTCCTTGACATGGGGGGCTGCTTTGAGAAGAGAAAAAACAATCTTTTCCCGACTCGAAAATTCATGAACAGAAAAAGAACCCTCTAGCAGATTTAACCATTTATCTGCGGCATCTGTGTCTATCTGACCCTCGAATATGGGGATTTCAAAATTAACTTGTACCTTAAATGGCGTGGCGTTTCCAGAGTAGCTGCTGGAAGCCGATGTGTCGCTTTTGGGTAGCCACTAAAGGATCTGGGCAAAGCTGTTCATCGTCGCATTCTGTTGTCACTCGAGGGCTTCTTCGAGTAAGATTTTGATAGGATCTCCTGCCCCCTCGTCTTTATTCTCATCCGCCATGGGAGGTCGTCGGGATTTGCGAGGTTAGTCTTGCAAAGGTTCGACCAGTTCAAGCCCTAACTCCTTATATCCAAACCTCGTTGGGGACATGCAAAGAAAAACAAAGAAAAAAGCAGACCGCTCTGATACCACTGATCCAGATTTAAACAGGAATGCAACAAATTACAGAGATAACCATAAACATAGAGATGCAGCGGAAATAATACTTAATCTCATTAATGGAAAATACTGAAATATGCTTACAACTAGAAGTGGAAATAAACCAGCTAGGGTGATGGTAGCTTATCTTTGAGAAGAGATGTGGCGGCTACATGCCTTTGAACTGTGTTACAATGAGGCTCGAAGGCCTATTTATTGTTAAGAAACAATGGAAAACCCTTCACATCCCAAAACCTAACCTTAAAGATGAAATGCCAAATTGTGGGCCGTTTGGGTAAATTGGTACATCAATTTCCCGGGGTCGTAACTTTGGCATACGATCTCCGTTTGACGCGTACAATAGCTCGTTAGAAAGATCTATCCGAGCACTACCACTTTTGGTAGGGCACCATGGTCCATGGATTCATGTTGCCCCCAGATTTCCGAAAAAACGTCGTTTAGGGCCTCAAAATAGCTTCGGAAGTTCAAGACCCAAAAAAACTGTTAAAAATAGTAAATTGTGCTAGAATTACGGAAACTGAAAAACTGAAAGAGACAATTGCGGGGGTCCAAATGGGATAGGTGGGTGGCCACCAACATCCACATGGATCACTATACCTAGTCATGTTTCATTCCATTCAGTTTGCAATAGGAATAGATTAATTTAGATTAAATTCCTTTTATGTTTGTATTTATTTCATTATTTCATAATTTCAATAAACAAGTAATGAGCCCAAACTTTTCCCTTGGCATTCCCTTTCATTTACTGACAAAGTAGCTTAGAAATATCATAAGTTTTTATATAGTCGGATCATACACACTTGTGAAAGTACTTGATTTTCTTGCTTTTGCAAAAAACTTTATCACATTGATCATATATAAATAAATTCCAAGGAATTGCTATGGATTGACAATCTTTGATTGATGAGTATTTCTCAAAGGAATTTCAGATTGCATCCACCTCAAATTTACATAGGAACCTAAATTTACATTGGAAAAACTTTAGACGAACTCGTGAAATTCATTATTTTTAACCTCCAGGTAAATTTAAGTTCATTATCTTTAACAAAAGATAACTGGTTCTTCCCATTGTGTCACCAGTGTTGTAGGGAAAACCCAACACCCCATTTTTTACTTATTTATTTCAAATAACAGGGACCCTTTCCATAAATTTTGGCTAAATCACCTTTTAAAATTTTATTTTGGTTAAGTTTCCTACAATTTTGCTATTTTTTCATTTTCATCGGATTTCCATTTTGATTACTTCATTGAGTCGACTTTTTTACTAGTTTTCCATTGGTACTTGTTTCATCTCATTTGGTTACACGATTATCAAATGGTGCTCATCCAACTTCGATAATTTTTATTGTCTAGGTTTAAAAAATGTAAAAAATGTATATTATCTTATTTTTTGTAATTAACTTAGTAATTCATTGTAAATATTAACCTTTAGTTAATTTTTCTTAATTTCTTCTTTTTTCACTAACGACCTTACAAAGTCGCTCAGCTAAATTGTAGAACAGTTAAAATAATGTGTTTTTTGGATCTTGGTAATTTATTCTAATTTCTAATTTTAAAAAAAATTATGAGACCAGAAATCCCAAAATTACAAAGTAGTTGTAGTTCATTTTGTAGAATTTTTAATTCCACTTCAAGTAGACTCACTGCACCTCACCTTAATTATAATATTATGATAATTATATATATTTTTAATTAACTTTTAATTTCATTTATTTTTAATTTAATTTTATTTATTATATAATAATTAGTTATAATTAGTAGTTTAATGTTATTACAATTAAATTAAGTATATTAAAAAAATAATTATAATTTAATTTATGATCAGATTTTAATTAAAAATTCTTATTTTTGGTTGAGGCAACAAATTTTCCAGAATTGGTAGTTTTGTTTCTTCAACTTTGGATGTTCATAAGTTGAGTTTTACTTGGCCAAATGAGATCTAGGACGACTCGTTGGATGGACAAAATCATAGAGAAAATTTAAAAGTGGTTGCATAATCAGATTTTATCATTTAATGAGCTTAAAATTAAGCAGAATATCAAGCTTTGAGTTTTTAAACAAAATTAATATTTTTGAGTTTAATTCTCTGCCTTTTTCATTTTCTCATAGCTTTTCCTAAATGCAGATCCATTTGACTATGTTCTCCTTGACCAATTAGATATTTATATGGTTCAATGAAAATCTCATATTTCCTTTTATTTATTTATTTAATTAAGCTTTGATTGGAAATATTGTGTTTTTCAGATTTAGTATTTTGATTTTAATTTACATTTTAATTGATTTTGACAGGAAAACAGTTGAAGAGATGAGGAAAAGAAGATTTCAATCAATGTGATTTCTCCAACAATAGAAGAATAAGAATTTGGACCAATGAAAATTGTTGGAGCATAATTACTCTTCAACATCTCTCCTATTTGGAATTATTTTGTAAATTATAAATAGTGGCTTGTAGAATGAGCAAAAGGCTTCTCTTCTCTACAATTCTGAAATTATTAAAAGCGCCATTGTAATGGGGATTTAGAGTTGTAGGTGACAGGAGAGTAAATCTTAGTCTTAGGAGAATGGGGATTTATCATTTGCAAATTTGAACTATGTATGGGGAGCAGAGCTTGCACTATTGCAGCTCTTGTTTTAACAATAGAGTTTATGAGTTGTAGAGGGCTATTGGAGATCAGAGTGAGATAAACAGTTTCAAATAAATTATTATTAAAATACTATTGTTTTAATATTGGTTTCATTTTATAATAGCATAAATGTGTCCTTTTTGTTCATATTTGTACACTATTGTCGATGTGACTAATTTGCCTCTATAATATGTTGTTATTGATCTTTGTTATTATGTGTTGAACTCTGATTTATAAGTAACTATTTACTCAGAAATTAGTCTTTTAATTCTAATTTAACAAACAATAATATTTCGTGAACTATTTCTTTATATTATTGTTTAACCATTTGAGTTACAAATTTAACAATGATCATCATTTTGTGAACTACTTATTAAGTGTTGTTGATTAATTATATCAGTTGATAGATATCTAAAAAAATGTATTTTGATATTCATAATATCAATTAATTGAACTACTTCGTTAGCTTTATATTCATTATAAGCTAGATATATTTAAATCTAAATCATTTAATTACTTTTCTCTCGATTGGGTTAGATCTACATCTTCCTAATCGAGATAAGCTTAGGATATTTTTTCTTTTGCTTGCATTCTAGGATTAATTCACATTTAAATTTAATTCTACATTTCTATAAGTCCTCTTATCATATAGGAGAAATTTAGTTGTGGCTTGGATGAGCCCCATATCAGCTTAAGGATCACTTTCTTACCTGATTAGCAAGAGGCATGATTTGATGTCTCTTCTCTTTTGGTAAGAAAATTACATCCTTTAAGTTAGTGGAGATAGAGAGAATGTAATTGGACCTAGTTTAACCGGTTGGAACCACCATTTCAATGGAAAAGTAGTTGCTCTAAGTTCCCGACTAGGTGGTCTCCCTTATAATGTTGTTGGCAAAGAATTTTTAGCCTTCAACATGTTGATGTATTTTGATGCATGCCCTATAATTATGAGTTTATTACCTTGTAGTGAATCATAAGCATTCTTTCTGAAGGGCGGTACTATGTATCATAGTTTCAAAATGCTTGGGAATGGTTGTCACAGTGTCTTAAACATCCTCCTAAAGTTGAGTTGGAAAATTCCTTGAGGAAGGAGGGCTAAATAGGAATAACGCAAGTTAACAACAATCTCAGAGCATTATTAACATTGGTATTGGGTTAGGATATTGCATTATACCACAACATAGTAGAGAAAATGGAGCGTTACTTTGTTTTATTGATTTTTCTCTTACTTATGCATGCATCTCATGTGTTTTTATGATTTTTTTCAATGGTACTTGTTTGAGACTTCTGATAAAAATCTTGGGAAAGTTTAACTAAATTATAGAAGGTGGTTGAAGTGAAGAATATTTCTCATTAAGTGAAGTTATTGGTAATATTAAGTCAAGGATACTTATCAGAACAAATTCTATGGTGTGAAAAGAGTTTGCTAAGTCTTCCATCATCTGATGCATTTACTAAGTTAGTTATCTCATAAAATTACAAACAGGAGGAAGCTATGAATTTATTTTATTGCTTATTTTGGTGTGTGAGAGAGAGTATGTGCATGGTGTATCAAGAAGAGAATGTTAATATTTTAGTGGTTGTAGAAGACTTTGCAGAATTCTACAATAATTCAAAGATCAGATATCGATTATGAATCATATTTTTGTGTCAGAATTGAATACTTATTTTCAAGGCAAAGTGTGGAGAATAGTTCTCTCATCAGGAGAGTGGCATGGTGATAGTTTAAGGAGATTTCACTAATGTTATCATTTGGATTTGCAGCTATGATTCAATCCAAAATTTCATTATATCTCTAGAACTATTTGTGCATGAGGTTGTGGCTTCAAGCTAAGTGCATGTTTGATCTTTATATTGTAGGAGTGGTTGCTCCAAGTTGGCAGTGGTCAATTGATATCATTTATAAGGAGCAAGGGTTTATTTTCTAGTGATGGCTAGCTCATGTATGTAAATGAGAATATTTAGAATCAATAGAGAAGAAGAAGCAGCAAACAATTTGGTTCTTTTTACTATAGGGTTTTCCACCTAAAATCTTGGTGTCTTCATGTGATGTTTCTTCTGTTTGATTTGTGAATGTTTCTCTCCTTGTGGTATTGAAGTTTTAATTCTAAGAGGTTATTTGTTTGCAAAAAAAATTCTAATATTTGTGAAATACTAATTCACCCCCTCCTCTCATTATTTCTAGTTTCTAACACATACTTCGCAAGTCTATCAATTGCCACCATGATGAAACTCTTTCCTCCAGACTTGGGTAGACCTATGATAAAATCCATTGAGACATCTTCCCAATGTTGAGTTTCAATGGATAATGGTTGTAAGAGACGTGGGGTCTTAATTGTCTAAACTTTATTTTGTTGGCAAAACAAACATTTTTCCACGAACTTTTGAATATTAGATTTAAGGCCATTCCAAAACAAACTCCTTCTTGACCCTATAGTAATATTTTAAAAATCCTGAGTGTCCTCTTATAGGAAAGGTGTACAATTCCAAAATATCCTTTTGTTTGATTTGGGAGTACTTA
Source organism: Pinus taeda (assembly GCA_000404065.3). Lineage (NCBI taxonomy): Eukaryota > Viridiplantae > Streptophyta > Pinopsida > Pinales > Pinaceae > Pinus > Pinus taeda. The sequence continues at coordinate 5,054 of APFE030104284.1, read as the reverse complement.
CATAGATATAAGAAATATTTGTAGCACAATGAATCAATTTTCTAGATAAATGTATTAGATGCACTAGGATCTTGTTGCAAATTTTGAATGAGTTTCCACACTTTTTTTTTCATTCTTCAATTCATCCCTTGCTTCAGTTATCCAATCAGGCCGGATGCTATAAATTGCACAGAGAAATGCCTCCACATCCTCATCCCTTCTTGAGAGTGCATATGAAATAACATTTTGATTCCCTTTTTTGTATATGATTTCAAAGTCATAATCCAACATCTTTGTGACCTATTTCTACTACTCTTTTGAAGATAATATTTGTTCTAAGAAGTATTTAAGACTATCATGATGTTCTTTTACTTTGAAAGGTCTTCCCATTAGGTAATGACACCATTTCTTTAGGGAATATGTACTATCACCAAAATTTCCTTCACATAAATAGGTTTGTCTAAATACTTTCCCTTGATTGGATGATTTTCAAAAGCAACGAGTCTTCCTTATTGCATTGAAACGACACCAATTCCATTTCCTGAGGCATCACATTCCACAATGAAGGTTTTTCTGAAGTTTGGTGTAGATAAGACTGAAGTTGGGTATGTTTCTTATTTAAGATGTTCAAAGGCCTTAGTTTCTTATGGAGTCTGAAAAAAAATTCATCTTTATTCAATATTATTGTTATAGGTGTTTTTATTTTCCCATAATTCTTAACAAACTTGTGATAATACCTTGTCAACCTAAGAAATTCCAAAATATGCTTTAAAGTTGTGGGAATTTTCCATTCCTTAACAACTTTAATTTTGTTAGGGTCTACCTTAACACCCTCATGATATATAATATGACCCAAATATTACACTTCCTGTACCCCAAAGAAACATTTGGAGGGTTTTGCATATAATTATTTCTCCTCGAATAGTTTGAATACCATGTCAACATGTTGAAAATGATCTTTCCAAGACTTTTTGTATATTAGTATATTATCAAAAAATGCTAAAACAAATTTTCTAAGGAAAGGTTTGAAAGTGGAATTCATTAAACCTTGAAATGTGGAAGGAGCGTTAGTAATTCCAAAAGGCATGACCAAAAATTCATAATGACATGAGTTTTGAATGTTTTTTTTAGAATGTCTTATGTGTTCATTCTAATTTGACGATATCCTAAACAAAGATCCAACTTGGTGAATTAAATTGTTCAATGTATTTCATCCAACATCAATGATATGAATGGGAATTTTGTCTTTAATAGTGAGATTATTGAGGTCTCTATAATAGAGACACATACACCATGATCAATCCTTCTTGTACACCAATTCTATTGGAGAAGAGAAAGAACTTTGGCTAGGTTGAATTATACCCACCTATAGCATTTTTGCAATCATATGTTCAATTTCACTCTTCTGGGCATAGGGATATCTATAAGGTCTAATGTTTGTAAAACAATTCCTCGAATCAAGTGAATAGCATGATCATGATCGTGAATAAGTGGGATACTTTTGGGAGTCTCAAATACCTTGGAATGATTTTCAATGGCACTTTGGAGATCTGGAGAAATGGATGATTTAGATGTTTGAACATCTAGTGAGCATAATTATGCAATTACCCATCATTGTTCCTTCTTAAAGAGATTTATCATGCCATTATAGCTTATTATCTTCCCAAGTTCCCTTTTGATACCCCTTAATTCAAATCCCTTTCCTTCCCATAAAATTTCAAGAAAAGTTATTGAAAACTAAAAGTTATCATCCTGTTGTGGTAAATAACAACCCCCCATTTTTCTTTCAATTCATAATAATAATGGGGAACCTTTTGATTTGTATCCTTATGTTAAGCCATCTAATACATCAAGGAAACTATATTAAAGGAACTCAAATCCTCAAAATATTCTTAAAATAAATTAAATGAAAAATATGTGAAAAAGGCTAAGCATAGGATTAAAATATTTAAATCTTGAAACCACTCTACCAGAGGCCATTTATTAAATACTCCAAGATTTACCTCACCTGAGATCCACATGGAACCTTTCATCCCTCCACCCAAATTCCTCGGTCTCAAAATTTCATAAATATATTTTAATTTTTAATATCTTTGAGCTTCTGATATCATGTTCTTATTTGACAATAATCTCGAGCTTCCTTAATCTTGTAAATCTTATTAAAAAAAATTACAAGAATTATTTCTGAAGCCTCTTTCCATCTCAAAAGCTCTGGATATCAGGTTGTTATCATAAATCAATTTAAACTTATTCTCGAGATTTCCTTTTTTCCTCTTTCCATGTTAGAACCTTGACATCTCAGATTGTTAAAATCTCATAAGTTAATTTAAATTCTCTCCGAGATATCTATCCCAAGATCTTACGTGGAACCCTTCACGTGGTTTACCATCCTGAACATTTAATCGATTTAGCATTGTAATTATGATCCTCGAACAAATAAAGGCTTCCATTAATGGACATTTTTGGCTTGAAATAATATTTACACTGCATTTATTATTCCATTTTGAGCTTATATATATATATATAGATATGTGAGTACTCTCTCCAGATGATCCCATATTGTCAGTATACAAAAGCGATGGAGAAAGTGGCTAAAGGCAAGAAGAAGGTTTCACAACAGCAACCCATGGGCATGTATATTAAGGAAGTTGATGAGAAGGCTCTCGAGTTGGATTATTTTTTGATATGGTGTGTACTAGAGACTTTGGTAATTCTTACTAGGAGGCAATGTATAAATACTTAGAGGATGAAGGGTCGAGAGTTATAGTGAGAACAATAACAACAGCTGATCAAACTCGCATATTAGAAGCCACTGAGAAAGATGCAACCAATTGATTTCTGCATAGAATTGGTGCAAGGTCGAGGCTATTACGATATACAGACATGGTCTGGTGGGTGGTAGAAAATTTAGACATTTTAGAAAGGAATATTCATAGAAGAAAAGGAATAGTCATTGGCTCATTTACTAGCAAATATCTCCAGAGGATGTGCCACTTTCTAGATGCCCAATGTATTTACAATAAGAAATATGTTGAAGCCTTCATAAGGAGCATGGACACCCGGAAGACTCAATTATAGAATGGTGGAAAGACTCCAATAAGCACAAAGCTAAGGAAAGTGGTCAGTACTCAATTGATTCTCTTGTATCCCCTTTCTCTCAAATTGCTTATATGTTTTGTTGGTTATATTCCTACCCTGACATGTCAAAATTCCTTGACTCTTGGATTAATTGATGGGGCCTCTGATGGTTTTATCTATGATTGGGCTACTATTATTTCCCACAGTTTGGCCAGCCACATTTTATCTTTCCGTTCTTCCTGAAGCATCTATGAAGAAAATATACCCCCTTTCTATATTCATGCTTACGTTATGGATTCCCTATCTTTTTATTTAGACTTCCTTGCAATGGGATGGTAATGGACCATCCAAGACCCTAAGCCTATTCATATTTATCATGATATATTGTGGGAAAAAAGTATTGTAGACACTTTTACCATACCTGTCACAAAGCCGTGATTCCTATCTATGTAATTATCTTTGGATCTCGGTCATCCAGAATGTCACTAGAGGCCATGGATGATCTTGTTAGGATTGGGAATTGGTTCAGAGAGTAACTATTTACTTATATCATGGTATGGGGCAGTCAAACTCAAACCCATGGTTTTCCCTTGTTTATCCCAAAAAGATTAGTCTACAAATAAGTGGCCTATAATATTGTAGGTTATGGAATTATCAGAGTGTTGAGGGATTCCAATAAGAAAGCATGGAATGCCTTCCCTATTAGATTTGGCATATTTACATTGTCTAAATATCATCATGCTGAAAAAATAAATCCTATCCATTTGATATCTTAAACTTCCCACGATAACAAACATGATATATGATCCAAGTTCAGTTGTTAACAATGTAGTTTTTTCACCACGGATTAGGCAGTTTATTCATCAAGAAGATAAATTTGATGATATGTTTTCTCAGTCTCCCTCCTATATCACAGTGCTAAATAAGGTTAATGATCAGCTGACATTGGAGGAGAAAAGTCAATTTCCTCATTACATGACTTCCAAAATAGCCACCTTTCCTCTCAATTTACTACAATTCCCTCTCTAGAAAATACTAGCTTTGAAACAACATATTACTAATACTCATCTTGGAAATTCATCCCAGTCAGTATTTCTTCCTCAAGGCCAATAAAATGTTATTATAAATTCTTCCACTTCAAAGGAAGAAGGATTTGTTAATAATCATAATTTGAATGAAGCCTGGAATGAATGTGATATGATTATTAATCCATAGACTTAGGACAAAGCCACAGATACTCAAACTGAGACTTGTTCACACCAAACCATTGCTCCAAGTACTCCTCAAGGTACTAGACAAGTCATAGGTTCAGAGAGTACTACAGATCCTAAATCTTCTATGTAGGGTCAAAAATATGTTGAATTCATCGTAGCTTATCCTACATCTGAAGTTATCCTCGAGATCAAGGAATTTACCCCATTGGATATCTTCTACATTCCTCAACATAAATTTGTAGTTAAAAGAGGAAGAAAGAAAAGGAAAATTGATCAGTGTGAAGCATTAGTACCTGGAAAGGCTACGCCTTTTGAAACTTTATAGAAAGGTTCTTCCACTGCACCAGAAGATGAATTGGGTAAGTTAGCTCAATTCAGATGAGCATATGCCTCAACCATTATGGAAAAAAAAAGTAGAGGTTCAATAACTTCTGAAAGAAAAGGAAGAGAAAATTACCATGATGGAGAAAGTATTTAACAAAAAGAAAAAGAAGATTACTTAACAGTGTCTGAAAGAGTTGACTAAACTGCAGCAGAGTTTTGATTCATTAAAGATGTAATATGATGAAGAAATTAAAACCAAAGATAGCCAAATCAAAGAAATTCAGAAAATATTAGAAGAACTGTAATGCAGTCCTCCTCAATTGATAAAATTTAAATGATAACTTGAGTTAAATTCTTTACTCAGGCATCAGAAAAGATTTTCTTTTGATAAAATAATGATAAATCAAGATCAATATAAAACAAGAAATTTGCTTCTTGATCATCTTAAACTTAAACCAA
>APFE030104279.1:0-10035 GCA_000404065.3 Pinus taeda | reverse complement strand
AAAGCATTCGTTTCCATTTTGAGCATAAAAAGAAATACAAACAAAAATATTTTCATTTTTGAAATAACAACGTTTTAAGGCACTGGTCATTTGTGTGGTACATGCTCATCGTATGGTTAATGGCTATTGTTTATATTTCGTTTTGATTTTAGATCTCAGATTGACAATCTTATTTAACTCAAATAATTCTCCTAGAACTTTCATCTTAGCTTTAGGCTTAACTTTCCATTTAGGGACCACCCCCCTTAGCTAGCCTAGGAGATAGCTAAAACGGAGAGAGTTGGGAATAGTGTGACAGCCCCTTCTCTGAGTTCCCTGCCACCAACCACACCTTGTGGGGTTGAAGGCTTTTCTCGCTAACTGTGTAGGTAGGTGCAGGCGGCAGGGTCAACAGGACTGCGGCTTAAAAAATGGGCCTTGGGTCCATCCTAATGTCTAGGGTCAATGTATATTACCATGCTAGGTCATATCCAAAGTGACGGGGAATTTCACAAAGTTTTTCTAGGATTTTTTTAATTAATTAAAATTTCCTGCAAGACGGGATTTCTAATTAATTCACTATGTAAAGTTGAAAATAATTGGCTCTAGGATATGTTGGTGGCATGTAGGTACTGGAAATTTGTGCTCACAACCCCAACATTATCCTAAGACCATATTTGGAGATCAAAAAATGACTATTCCCCTTGAAAATCCACTTTCTCTAATGTCAGTGGCAAAAAAGAGAAGAAAAATCAAAAGAATTAATAATTGGAGACATATTTATCACATCTTCCATGTCAAAGAAGACTAGGTGTTGAAGTTTCTAAGTTTACTTAGTTAGAAACCCTCCATGCACTTTATCTAATTTATTCCTACCTACTTGTTATTTTACTTAACAAGTTATTTACAATGTAAACACTGAAAATAAACACTAGTGTATGCTCAACATATTACAAAACAGCAACTAAAGGAAACAAAAACAATCACACCATATGACACCATTATTTTTGGACTAATGTCCCCAAAAAAACCGAATGTGGGAAAATCGATGCAGCTATCTGAGGATTTTCTTAATAAGCAATATCAGAGTACAATCTGGGTGCCGAAACTGGCCTATCCAACAGATAATTTCCTTGGCAATAATACCTCTCAATTTCTAACAAATCTCCTGGCTAAAAGCCCAAATAATCCTTCCGACAGCGACTCAGCACCAATCTGCCCCAGAAACCCCAGCGTCAACGTCTCTCTAGATGGCGTCAACCCCTCTCTGCCCAATGCTAGCCCTGCATCACCATGGATGGGTCTGCGTCAGCCTTAGGAGGCCCTCCGTCAGCCCTCTAGCCCTCTGCGTCAGCAACACTGGCCTCTCTGATGCTCTATGCAACTCCCGACTACCTTTGCGTGGCCTTGCGTGAACCCTGGTTGGCTCTGTGTCACTCTCCTCGGCTACTACGCTACTCTCTTGACACTATCTCTACCTCTCTGTCTCTCTGTACTCAAATGCCCCTCAGTTGCATCTCCCGCTCACTAATTCTATCTCTCTTAGCAAACCCCGCTCTAGAGAATAGAATGACTGATCACTATTGTGTCTTCTCCAAGTGACCCTCAAGCCTCCTCTTATACTTTTCCTGTTGACATATCAACGACCGAGATTAAGTCTTTAATCAACGATTAAGATTAGATCTATCTTGATCCATGTATTTTCGGCTAAGATTAGATCTAGCTTGATCCATGTCTTTTGGACCATTCTAACACAGTTTCATATTAATTACCATTAATATTTTATTTTCCCTAAGTTTAGACTTAGGGACTCCATTAAAAATATTAATTATTTTAATATCTCCTAAACTGTTTATAATCTACCCAAACCCTTTCTGGGTATTGGAGATCTCATGTGCCCCAACCTCTCCACCAAATTTCGTGGCTCGAGCACATCCAATGCTACCCCAACCCAACACTAGGAAAATAATGTGGCATTGAAGTGAAGTAAAAGGGGCAGATAGAAGGCTGATATGGCAGCCACCTCATCACACGAGTTATGGGACTCAAGCAGGTTGAGTTTATCGGCATTTGAGGGGATGGATTCCCCCATTTTAGCAGGTCGAGATTTGCCACAATTTGATGGGTCAGTTTTCAAATATTTCATGGATCAGTCAAAGCAGATTTTATGGAAGTTAAATTCCTCTTTGTGTCCACTCACCTTACACTCATTACACTACCAGAATGAAGCTCCCACGCAGGCAGTCTATCACAGAGATACGCAGCAACTACAAGAAGCAGGTTTTAACACATGTTGTTCACAGGTTCACATGTTTTGGTTGACTGCTAGTTGAGAGGGATATTGCTCCCACTTATCTCCACTAAGTTGCCCACTTGTCTCATCAAGGAATGCGTACAAGCAGTCGTCTGATTGCCACCTACAGCATTTTTACTATCAGTCCTTTTGCCACTTAAAGAAGTCAACTTTGCTTTGGGATTGACACCATATGCAACTTGTTTGCATCAGTTTTCTTGGGATCTCCTCCAAATTTTTGTATAAATCAACCTCTTGGGTTCATTGTTGCCCATGGTTGGAATCTCTATGCTTGGGTACATTATGTCAAAATATTTTTGCTTGTGATAATAAAGAAAGGCTTTGGAGGTCTCGTCTTGTGTTGTGGATTGGTCTTTGGCTTTGGAGATAACCTTGGGTATTTAATCCAATGATGTTTATGTGTTTATTTCCATGATTCTTTTCACTTGATTACATTAGTTTTGTATCTCAGCCTAAAGGCACTATTGTCTAGGGAGGAGGAGTTACAACTATTTGTAGTTCTCCTTAGACTTGCTCTTATTCTAGGCTTGATTTAGACTTGTGTGTTCTCGGTTGAACAACAAGTCCAATCTTGCCATTATATGAGCAAACTCTCTTGACACTAATTATTGTATTGCAAGATTTGGCTTAGTGTGTGCAGGTTACCAAAGTACTTGGAGTTTGGGACGTTGTTGGCTAAACTAGCCATCTCCAAGTTAGCCAAACAGCCCATGATCCAAGTTGACTTCAGGCCATCCTAGGAATTTCAAGCAGATCAAGAGAAGAGACATTAAAGAGCCCATACCATTCCTTCCTTCCATCACTTTAAATCCATTATTCCATTGGTTACTTATCTATGTGCAAAAATTTAAACATCCAAGCATCTAATGCTTTGTTTTGACTGATGATTTAGCAGCAGTCCAATTTGTCCAAGAAGGGACCAAGTTTACTTGGTTTTCTTGCACAAGATAGAGTAGGGTCTAGCTGATTTAATTCGGATATATTGTTTAGAGTTCATCTCACGCATGCTAGATTTTGGGGGTTTTGTTCCAAGATGTTCATACTCACTTGCTAACTAGTCTTTTTTTTTTTTTTTTTTTTTTGGGGGGGGGCACACTTGAAGGTAGTGAAGACTGTCTCTTTTGAGGCTGTTTGTTGGGGCAAATTTGCAGACAGTCAGGATTGTCTTTTGGATGATTTGTGGACAGAAAGACTTTCTTACCTTGCTGATTTTTGGGGACATTGGCAAAGAAGGAGAAGTGGGGGATCTTTCCTTTGGGCACATAAAACAAACACCTTGAAATACCATCTAATCTCCACTATTGTAGTCCTCTTAAAATTTGCTTCTCCATTGGAGGGATTTTCAAAGGATTTCCCTCTTTTGCAACATTTTGTAATATCTCACACTTGCTTATAAGGTTGTTTCAGCTCTTTTCTTTTGGACTTGATCTCATTTGTGTGAGAAATCAACCCAAACATTGTAACTCCTTACTTAACCTCTATTGTAACCTTGGTGAAAAGCTTAGATCACTTGTAACTTTTTTGGAAGGAGGGCTATTCCCCTTGAGGGATTCATTTGTAAACTCCTCTCCAAAACCACTCTTTATCCCACTTTATAAGGGGGGTCTAATCTAATAAAAGGCACCTTTTTCTTGGGAGGTAGGGGGTCTTCCCCCCTACGCATCCCCTTCCCCATTTAGGGAAGACCCTTGGGTGATGCTTGAGTGGTTCTCTTCTTGTGTCATCTAAAATTAGAGTAGAATAGATCAAACACCAAGTACATCCAATCTCATTTGCAAGCTATTCCAATTTCTTTATGCTTTTGATTTGACTTGCTTTTTATTTTCGTTGTACATCTATCTAGTTTAGTCTTTTAACGTGCTCATTCACTTTACTTTCAAGCATTTCAGCTTCCTAGATTGTGTTTTTACTTTGCATGTCATTCTTAGAGCAAGAACCTACCTCCAGCTTAACTAGTTGAAGTTGTAATTAGGGACCCTCCATCCCCTACTGTCTCCTTACTCTAAGATTCGGGCCTGAGTGAGGGTAAGGTCTTGGGAAGGGAGTTGCTTTGAAACTTGTTTAAACAATCTTGCAATCTAATTCACTTAACATCAAGTGACAACCTAACTAAATCTAAAATTAACCAAGAACATCTCACTACATCACAAAGCAAGGTACTTGGATTTGTGTCTTATCTGCTCTCTTATCTTGCAAGTCTTGTTTATTTTTAGCGATCATCACTATTTCAAGTATCATTTGTGGAACATCCAGTTACATTTTCAAGTATTTTCATTTATTGTACTTGCTAGTTCCTTATCTGCCACTCTTACTTTTAAAGGCATTGATCTTTTGGGGCATCTTTATTTCAAGCATTTCTTTCCAAGCATCACTTTTCAAAGTTATCATCTTTACTTGGATCATTTGCTTAGCAAGCACTTATAATTTGCCATTGGTCTATACTTGTGGATGTACATGCTCATTAAACCCATGAATGTGCTTTCATTCTTTTATTGCTCTATATAATCGAATTGTATCTTGATCATTTGCACTAACTCCTAGAACTTAACTTAGTTAAGCCTTAGTTATTATTATAGGGTCCACCCCCCTTGGCTTTGACTAGGAGTTGAGAATTGAGTGACAGCCTCAACTCCAGACAGGGGGTGGCTTCCACTAGGAGTGAGCCTAGACAGAGGAGTTGAGAATTGAGTGATAACCTCAACTCGAGACTTACCACCAACACCACACCAAGTGGAGTTAAAGATTTTTTGCACAACAATCACAAGTGTGGATTAAGGCGACAACATTTTTTTGGTGACATTGTCAGGGATAAATCTTTTTAATCCCAAAATACGACATTCTTGCATGATTGGGTTTTAAATATTGGTTTGTGTCTAGGTGGTGACTCCACTAAATCAAAAAATTGCAAGTCAGTATGCTAGGAGAAATCCCAGTAGCTTGTTTGGCCCCATTCTTGAGCCTGAAAGGGCTTATAGAAACAAGTTAAACAAACTCTCTTCTAGTAGATTTCTACTAATCTTGGACATGAAGCAATTTCTGATACCCATCTCCTTTTTGAATTTGACATTAATCAAATAGTCATTAACATGGATGATTTGTATAGATCTATCAATTTTGCTAACATTCAGAGATATCCTCATCCATTGCCAAAAAAGGCCATAGAGAAGTTGCCTTCCTTCCAAGGCAACAATGTAATAAGTGCAAAGACACATGTCAAAAATTTCAACCTATGTGTAACCAAGTGGTGTAGTGGTAAGAATTACAACCATGAAGAGGTGAAGATCAAGTTGTTTGTGTTGTCATTGGAAGAGTATGCCTTGGACTACTTCTTGGAGCATAATGACAACAGTTTCACAACCCTTGTCCCAAATATTGCTTCCTTCAACACTAAGTAGGGTTATAAGAAAGAGGATCGCCACCTTTTGGTTGCATTGAACGGAATTAAGAAGAATGAAAATGGAAGAATGGAAGAATTCAACAAAAAGTTCAATGTCATAATCAAATGTCAACCCCAAGATATCAAACCCCTAGAGAAGAACATCCTCATCTCTTATATTGATGCTTTTAACACTGAGTATCAATATGAGTTGTGGGGTAAGGAGTGTTAAAATATGTAACTAGGTTCGGTCTTCATAATGACATGTGTAGTCATCATTTTATGTATTCGATGTTATGAGAAAATTAAATTTATTATCGTTGTTCTTGAGGAATGGGTTTCATGCTCAAGAGAAATTTAGTTTATAGGTCAAGATCCCATTGTGAGCTCCTAGGGCTTGTCATTGAGTCTACAAGCCATTAAATCATTGTCATGTATGAAATACCCATTTGGGGCATGTTACATATTGTAAAAGAAATTATTTGAGTTAAAATAATGTCAAAAAACCCTCCAAGACCTCGTCAAGTGCTAAAAATCAAATCGGCCTATCTAGAAGATGAAGTCGGCCTAGAGACAGTGACAAGTCAGCGTACAAATATGGACATGAAGCCTATATAAAGGAGGACTCAACCTTATTCAAGAACACACTTACTACATACACAAGTTCGATCAAGGAAGAGGAGCAGTGCAAGCAAGATGAGGACAAAAGGAAGAGAAGAAAGAACGAGTTTCTAGGACTATTTTTGGGTATTCTTCTCACACATGTGAAGTGGATTAGGGCATCCTTCTGTAGCAGCAAGTACCAAAATTGCAGTCATCATCAAGGGCCGAATTCTAGGTCAAGAAAGGTCTCTCTAGCAAATCGAATTGTCAAGGAAAGGAAGTCAGGTCAAGCGAAGTTGAAAAGAGGCAAATTTGTCCATTTTCAAGCCACACGTGTGACCTAGGGTTTCTGCAGTAGAAGCTGAAATTGCAGGTATGAAACAACAAGTTGAAATTATGAACTAGGGCTGAAATCTGAAGCTATGAAACAAGTTTGACCAAAGTTGACTTGAAGGAAGAAAATTTCATCAAGGAGAAGCTTTGACTTGGTCTTGGAGGAGTTTTTGGTCAAGGGTCTTGGAATTCGTCAATTGAAGATTTTGTAAGAAGAAGAATTCTTGTGGGTTTTCCTCTCAAATTGAAGGGGTTTTGGCCCTGGTTGATCGCTTATGTCTTGTGTCCTTTGTCTTATGATTCTTTATGTTTTGGTAGTTGTTTGATGAAGAAAACACTAACAATAAACAAAGGAAAGAAGAAGTTGATTATGTGAAGTAAAAATACACCACAATCAGTTACTTGAAAAAGAGAAATCATCCTATGTTACCGCCCCTAGATTTCTCAACAAGGAGCCTGTCAATTTAAGGGAAGTTCAAAGTGTCGCTGAAAAGATAGAAAATTATAGAAGTGCTTTAGGAAAATCTAACTTTCCAGGATTCACAACAAGAAAGTCTTCAGAGGCAAAGGGCAGTGCAGCAGTGAAGGAGGTTGTTAGTGACCCAATCAAGGAACTTACTCAATTGACCAAAACTATCGAAATTAACCATGCTAAACAGATGAATTCCTTACAAAATATATTGGTGGCTATGAAGCAGTCACAAGCATGAAAGTTTCAATCTAGACCTAATGATAGGTGGCAGAAACAGGGTCCTTCACAAGATCATAGGAAATCTAACCCATTGGAATCTACTAACTTAACAGATCAAGCACCTCCTTATTCTAGGCCATGTGACGAGTTCCAGGATGAGACCACATGCCCCATTATTAGAAGGATCATTGAAAGTAGTATGGCAAGGACAAGCTAACAAATCAATGTGGTAGGCAAACAACATAATATTTCCATGGAGAATTGGCTTGAAACCACTTAGAAGAGTCAGAATGCAAAGGGTCTATCATCTACATATAGTGTGAACAATGCTTTTGATGAATGTGATAAAGTCACTAAGTTATTTGGTGAGAAGCCCCCACTAAATCGAATTCATGAGATGGCTAAGGACAAAGGTGTAAGTTATTAAAGAAGAAACAAAGACCAAGGAAAGATGCAAGGTGCTCCTAAAGTATTTATCCCTCCTACTTCAAATTTCAATGTTGACTTAGGTGGATGGATTAACAATGTTAAGATCTTGGATCCAGTTACAGAGATTCTGAAAATCCCTTCCCAAAGATCCAAGTTGTTAAAGGCCATTGAAGCCCCCCATGGAAAATATATTGAGAAATCATCTAAGGATAAAAATGAAGATGCCCCAGTTATATTGCAAAGCATGCATCGAGGGAAAAGAAATGAAGATTATCAACCTTTCTTCATCACTTAGTTGGTTAATGGATATCTTTTACGTAATTGCATGTTGGATTCAGGTGTTTCCTCAAATGTTATGGCGAAGAGGGCAAGGGAGCAATTGAATTTGAGGATTTCTAAGCCCTACCATAGCATATATGCCATGGACTCTAAGAAAATAGAAGTTTATGGGTTGATCAAGGACTTGCAAGTGCATTTGTTAGCCTACCCAGAAATTATGATCACCATGGAAATAGTTGTAAACAATGTGCCAAAGGCATGGGGGTGACTTTTATCTAGGAAGTGGGTAGATACTTGGGTGGTATTATTCAAATGGACCTATCATATGCTATCATTCCTAGCATTAACAACACCATGGTTAGGCTTGACATGGAATTGGCAAGAAAGTACCATGTGGAAAACCCCAAGGAGCCTAACAACGAAATTGTTTATGAGTTAAATGAACTGGGGAGTTATGTTGTGTCATCTAACTTTTTGTCCCCTTTGGAAAATAAAGTTGAGGAAAAGAAGGGTAATCAAATTTGGCATATGTATTTTGACAGAGCTCATTCAAAATATGGAAAGTGTGCAAGGATTGCTCTCATGTCTCCCCTTTGGCATCTCTTCAAGTTTGCATTTAGATTGGAATCTGATGCCACAAATAGTGTGGTTGAATATGAGGCACTCTTATTAGGCTTGGAAATAGCTAAAGACTTGAAGATCAAATTGTTGAGCATTAAGGGTGATTCAAAATTAATAATTCTCCAAGTCAAAAATCAATTTGCATGTCAAACTGACAAACTTAGAAGATATAGAAATGTTGTATGGGACACCATGGAGTACTTTGATGCATTGAACATTGATGTTGTTACCTAGATATCATAATAGTTAGGCATATGAGTAGGCAGTTGTTGCATCTACACTTCAACTTACAAAGGATTTGGCTAAGATAAAAATGGAAATAATCTTTAGGTTGTCAGTACCCGACAAATTGGAGCATTGGCAGGTCTTTCATGATGAAAAACAGATAAGGTTCATCAATATCATGCAGTTCTCAAACTTCTATGTTGGATATAAAGAGGACAGGTGTGAATATGCAGATTATGATGAAGCTAAGACAAATCCCACTTCTTGGGGACTCATTGCACTGGAACAACTATTTGATAGGCATGACGCATCAAAGAAAAAGAATGAGAATAATTTTGAACCAGGTGACCACATTGAGGTCAACATTAGGACTGAGCAAGATCCCAAAATAATAAAAATTGGAAAAGGATCAACCGAGCAAGAAAGAAAGCAGTTGGTTAATCTACTTCTAGAGTATAGAGATGTGTTGGCATTCGCTTCTGGTGAGCTAAAAGGCTATAGAGAAGATGCAATAAAACACATTATGCCTCTTAAAGATGAGAATGTTAAGCCTTTTAGGCAGAAATTGAGACAAATTAATCCTAAGTTAGCCCCTATGGTGCAAAAGGAGCTCCAAAAGATGTTAGCTGTCGAAACCATAGCTTGCACTCAACATTCCACATGGCATTCAAATTTGGTGATTGTGAGGAAGAAGAATGGATCCATTAGGTTGTGTTGATTTCAGGAATGTTAACTTGGCATGCAAAAAGGAAAATTACCCCTTGCCTAACATGGAGACTTTACCCACCAATTTTTGGGTGATATCCCTTGGAGAAAAAATTTCTCCAAGATGGTCCCCAGCCGGCAGCCACCAGCCACCAACTAGCTTGTTGTGTCATTTCTCCGGCACGTGAGCCAACCATTTGGTCCCTCACCCATCTGTCATAATCGTATGTTTGAAGGTGGCCCTCCTGAACCTAAAGGTAGCCCTTGTCATTCGGTAATTGAGTATTGTAGTTTGCTTATCACGGACACTTATGGGTGTGGATTAATAGGGGGATTCGGCGGAAAGAGTGGGCTAGGTATGTGCTCTTGTCCCCTAGGCCTCTTTTGGATGTTAACCTTGGAACCTAGTTGTTATGAAACCAGCTCAAGAAAAGATAGAAAAGATAGATCAACGCCTTAGAATTCAGCCTCTTCGAGGGG
>APFE030104264.1:38974-66799 GCA_000404065.3 Pinus taeda | reverse complement strand
CACATCTAGGAGTGGAAGAGACGTTCCTCCTCCTCTGGATCTTCGGGTTCCTCCTTCTGTATCTTCGTGGTGGTAACTGTTCAGTGTGGAGCTTGATTGTCTTATGTATTCAAAGGTATTGATGCATTGGACCCCAGTTCATAATGGGGCAGCAATGCTGCAAGTAAAATATTCGCTATAGGGGGGTTTGGGGGGGCCACTGCAACCTTTGGGAGCACCCCCCTGGCGGGGGGATCGAGGGAAGCACCCCCGAAGCTAAGAACATATGTAAAATTGCCTTACAAAATGTTGTAATTTCGTAGTCAATCTGGGTCATTTGTTAGGTAGAGATTTGACAGTAGAAGTTATGTTTAATTTAGGGTTTTTTTTCCCTAGAAGGCAACCCGTCGCTATATATGAGGGAATTGTGTTGTGTCTATATAGATCTGTATCTTGAGTGAGGAAGAGTGAGTAGATTGAGAGTGAAGAGGGAATTACATCGAATCTACTATAGGTTTTATCTCTTCAGTTTGCTGGATAATATAAAAGGAAGGACTGGCTGTTTCTCCGTGGACATAGCCCAAACTGGGTGAACCACGTATATCTGTGTCTCTCTTGTTTTATTCATTTTTTGTGTTTATATTTCTGCAATATTTTATGTGTTCCATTGATCTGTAATATATAATTTTCTAACAACTAGTATCAGAGCTGAAGGTCTATTTGGCTGATAAACTCGGAGGAGAAAACGGTTCCTGGTTCGAGTGGAAGCAATGGTGGAAGATGGTATGTTTAGGGTTGAAAAATTTAATGGCCAAAACTACCAGCTATGGAAGATGCAGATGGAAGATTATTTGTACCAGAGAGATCTGTACCAACCATTGAGCGGAAAGGCAAAGAAGACGATGAGTATGACAGACACAAAATGGGATATTGTTGACACAAAAGCACTTGGAACAATATGGTTGTGCCTAGCAGCGTTGGTAGCGTTTAATATTTCAAAGGAAAAGACAACAGAGGGTTTAATGTCGACATTGGCCAAACTATATGAAAAACCCTCGACGTCAAATAAGGTATTTCTTACAAAGCATTTATTTAATATGAAGATGTCAGAAGGTGGATTTGTTACTGATAATTTAAATGAGTTTAATACAGTTACCAGTCAGTTAAGTTCTGTAGGGGTAACTTTTGATGATGAAGTTAGGGCTCTGTTATTTATGTGCTCATTGACAGAAAGTTGGAATGGCTTAGTTATGGCCATTAGTAACTCCATCTCTGGATCTAGTACTTTAAAGTTTGATGATGTTGTCGGTGCAATCCTTAGTGAGGAAATGCGACAGAAAAGCTCCGGTGAGACATAAGGTAATGCTTTAACTGCAGAGACTAGGGGAAGAAAAATGGAAAGAGGAAAGAGCCATGGATATCACAGTAATTCAAGAAAAGGCAGATCCAAGTCTAGATCAGGGATAGTGTGCTTGAAATGTGGGAAGAAAGGAAACCTAAAGAATGACTGCAAGTCTCGAAAGGGAAAAGAAGGAGACGCACAACAAGAAACTAATAATGAAATGAATGTAACAAGTGATGTGTTGCAAGATGCTTTGATTATTTCAGTAGAAAATATTATTGATGCCTGGGTGGTAGATTCAGGGGCCTCATTTCATCCCACTCCTGATAGGAAACATTTTTATGATTATGTTCAAGGAGATTTTGGACAGGTTCAATTGGGTGATGATAAACCCTGTAAAATCATTGGAATGGGTACAATTTTCGTAAAATTGAAAAATGGAAATTAGTGGCTATTAAAGGAGGTAAGGCATGTTCCAAATCTGAAGAAAAATCTAATTTCAATAGGGCAGTTGGGAGGTGAAGGTTGCGTAACTACTTTCATAGATAAAACCTGGAAGGTCACTAAAGGATCCCTGGTAATAGCGAAAGGAAGAAAGGTTGGTACATTGTATTTATGCAATGGTATTTCTAATTCTGTTAATGCTTTAACCTCTACAGGAGAAGATACGACATTGTGGCATCATAGGCTCGAGCACATCAGTGAGAAGGGGATGCAGATTATTCACTCAAGAAATTTGTTGTCAGGTTTGAAGTATGCTGATTTAAAATTCTATGATAATTGTGTTTATGGAAAATAGAAGAGACTCAAATTCCTCAGAGTTGGGAAAGAAAAGAATATCAAAAAATTAGAGCTTGTGCATATAGATGTATGGGTACATGCTCAGGTATCATCTCTTGGTGGCTCTCGTTATTATGTTACTGTTATTGATGATGCAACTAGAAAAACCTGGATTTAGTGTATTCAAAATAAATCTGATGTATTTGATACTTTTAAGAAATGGAAAGCTTTGGTTGAAAATGAGACAGGAAAAAGGTTGAAGTGTCTCAGATCAGACAATGGAGGTGAATATTGCAGCAAAGAGTTTCATAGGTACAATTCAGAGAATGGAATTCGCAGAGAGAAGACAGTTCCAGGAACACCACAAGAAAATGGTGTGTCAGAAAGGATGAACAGGACAATCATGGAGCGTTCAAGGTGCATGAGATTGCATGAAATATTGCCTTTAGAATTTTGGGCAGATGCTGTAGATACTGTTGTTTATCTAATAAACAGAGGGCCTTCAAGTTCCTTGGATGGTGGTATTCCAGAGGAGGCATGGATAGGTAAAAAGGTAAACTACTCTTTTTTAAAGACTTTTGATTGTGAAGCCTTTGTCCACATTAATAAAGAAAATAGAACAAAGCTTGAGGCAAGATCAAAGAAATGTACCTTTATTGGATATGGTGTTAATGATTTTGGTTATTGCTTTTATGATTATGAAGAACACAAAATCATTAGGAGCAGAGATGTCATATTCAATGAAAAGGTTTTGTATAAGGATCAGCTACAGGAAAAGAAACAGGAAAAAGAAAACAAAGAATACACAGTGCTTGACGAGATCACAAGAAAAGTGATGATGCCTGAAAATCATAATGATCAACAACCAAAACAACAACCACAATAGCAACAAGCACCTCAAACACCTGAAAGTGGTGTTAGAAGATCTACCAGGATAAGTAGACCCCCTGAACGATACTCTCCTTCATTATATTATGTATTGTTTGCTGATTTTGGTGAACCAAAATGTTATGAAGAAGTAGTGCAGGTAGAAACCAAGAAGAAGTGAGAGCCCGGCATGAAAGAAGAGATGGACTCCTTAGGACATAACTAGACTTGGGACTTAGTCATGTTGCTTGCAGGTAAAACAACATTGAAGAATAAATGGGTTTACAAGTTGAAGAAAGAAGATGGAGGTAGAAAAAGGTATAAAGCTAGACTTGTTGTGAAAGGGTTTGCATAGAAAGAGGGTACAGACTTTGATGAGATATTTTCTCCTGTTGTTAAAATGACTTCAATCAGAACTATTTAAAGTCTAGTAGCAGCTGAATATTTGCATCTTGAGCAGTTAGATGTAAAGACAACTTTTCTCCATGGGGATTTGGAGGAAGAGATATATATGCAACAACCACAAGGATATGAGGTAAAAGGGAAGGAAAAACTAGTGTGTAGGTTGAAGAAGAGCTTGTATGGCTTAAAACAGGCTCCAAGGTAGTGGTATCTAAAATTTGATAAGTTTATGTCTGAACAAGGTTATATTAGATGTCACTCTGATCATTGTGTTTATCTCAAAAGGCAAAATGATGGTAGCTATATTATATTGTTATTGTGTGTAGATGACATGCTTGTTGTAGGTTCTAACATGTAGGAAATAAATGTGCTCAAAATAAATTTGGCAAACTCATTTGCAATGAAGGATTTGGGTGTTGCAAAACAAATCCTTGGTATGAGAATAACTAGAGACAGGAAGAATCACAAATTAACATTGTCTCAAAGTGAGTAAATAGAAAAGGTGTTGAAAAGGTTTAATATGCAGAATGCAAAACTAGTTAGTATACCTTTGGCTAGCCATTTCAAATTAAGTAAGGAGGAGTGTCCCAAGACTCAGGAAGAAATTGCTCATATGTCTAAAGTTCCATATGCATCAGCAGTTGGAAGCTTAATGTATGCAATGGTCTGCACAAGGCCTGATATTGCACATGCAGTGGGAGTTATAAGCAGGTACATGAATAATCTAGGAAAAGAACATTGGATGGCAGTGAAGTGGTTCTCAGGTATTTGAGAGGTACCACGAATCAAGCATTATGTTTTGGTGGTTTAAACATTGCTCTACATGGATATGTTGATGCAGATATGGAAGGTGATAGAGATAATAGGAGGAGCACAATAGGGTATGTGTTTACTATAGGTGGAACAACTGTTAGTTGGGTCTCAAAACTGCAAAGTGTTGTTGCACTCTCAACAACAGAAGCAAAGTATGTTGTTGCTACAGAAGTTAGTAAACTAATGATTTGGTTACAAAGGTTTCTGAATGAATTGGGTAAGAAGCAAGAGTTGAGAAAGTTATACAGTGACAACCAGAGTGCCATACATCTTGCAAAGAACTTTGCATTTCTTTCCAAGACTAAACGTATACAACTCAAGTACCATTTCATACAGTCAGCATTGGAAGATGGACAGTTGAAGCTGGAAAAGATACACACTAGCCAGAATCCTGTAGATATGTTAACAAAAGTTGTAACCAGGGAGAAACTAAGAATTTTCTCAGTTTCAGTTGGTCTTCAAGTATAATGAAGAAGATGAGAAATAGCTAGGTCCAAAGTGGAGTCATTGTCCAGCAAATGAAGTAACGGTTGAGTTGTTATAATCAGTCTCCAAGTTGGAGATTGTTGGGTGTGGAGCCTAATTATCTTCTGTATTCAAAGGTATCAACACATTGGACCCCAGTTCGTAATGGGGTGGAAAAGCCACCCGTAAAATATTCGCTACAATGTGGGTCCAGGGGGGTTGGCTGCGACCTTTGGGAGCCCCCCCTGGCGGTGGGATCGGGGGCAGCGACTCCGAAGCTAAGAATGGATGTAAAATTGCCTTGTAAAATGTTGTAATTTCGTAGTCAATCTGGGCCATTCATTAGGCACAGATATGACAATAGAAGTTATGCTTATTTAGGGTTTTTTGCCCTAGAAGGAAACCCCTTGCTATATATGAGGAAATTGTATTGCGTCTATGTAGATCTATATTCCGAGTGAGGAAGAGAGAGAATATTGAGAGAGAAGAGGGAATTACAGTGGATCTGTTGTAGGTTGTATCTCTTCAGTTTGCTGGATAATATAAAAGAAAGGATTGGCTATTTCTCTATGGACATAGCCCAAATTGGGTGAACCACGTATATTTGTGTCTCTCTTGTTTTATGCATTTTCTGTGTTTATATTTCTACAATATTTTATGTGTTCCATTGCTCTGTAATATATAATTTTCTAACAGCAACAATGGTGTTGGGCTCTGCATCGATAATCTGCTTCCCTTTGTCATTCCCCTTGTTAGTTTTTGACTAAGAGTCAGAACATGCATCTAATTTTGAAACCTTTAGGTTAGCCACTAGTGACTGCTTGGCCCGACACTCACTTGTGTTGTGAGTGGAGCTCTTATGGAACTCACACCACTTTCGTGTGTCCTTTTTCGGCTTCATGACACTATTATTTACTTGCAGCTTTGGCAGGTTGTCTTGGGCCACCTCACCTTGGCTTTGTCCTTTGTTATGTGGTTTGGGGGCACCTTTACCTTGCTTCGGATTCGCAGATCCAAAGGGTATGTTCAGGAATTCTATTTCTTCCTGGATGTACTTATGCAGGTAGCTGTGGTATTTGAGTACCAAATGCTGGTCCGAATCCTTGATACCTAACTTTGTGTGAAGGGTATGGAAAATATTGGTAAACTCTGGCATGTCTTGGTCCCTCCCTTGCCATAGTGTGGTCCACTTTATGTATTGATCCTCATAGCTTCCGACAGGATAGTACTGCTCCTTGATGGCATCCTGGAATGAATCCCAAGTGGGTGCAGCTGAAAATAGTGAGTCTGTTCTTTGATCCTTTAGCTCACAATAGGTTTCCCACCAGTCCTTGACATGAGGGGCTGCTTTGAGAAGAGAGAAAATAATCATTTCCCGACTGGAAAAATCATGAATAGAAAAATAACCCTCTAGCAGATTTAACCATTTATCGACGACATCTGCATCTATCTGACCCTCGAATATGGGGATTTCAAAATTAAATTGTACCTTAAACAGTGTGGTGTTTCCAGAGTAGCTATTGGAAGTCGATGTGTCGCCCCTAGGTAGCCGCTAAAGGATTTGGGAAAAGTTGTCCATCATCGCATTCCTTTGTCACTCGAGGACTTCTTCGAGCAATATTTTGATAGGATCTCCTTCCCCCTTGTCTTTCTTTTCATCCGCCATGGGAGGTCGTTGGGATTTGCAAGGCTGGTCTTGCAAAGGTTTGACTAGTTCAAGCCCTAACTCCTTATATCCTGACATCATTGGGGACATGCAAAGAAAAACAGAGAAAAAGCAAACCACTTTGATACCACTGATATGGATTTAAACAAGAACGCAACAAATTACAGAGATAACCATAAACACAGAGATGCAGCGGAAATAAAACTTCATTTCATTAATGTAAAATACTGAAATATGCTTACAAACAACAATGGAAATAAACCAGCTAGGGCGATGGTAGCTTATCTCTTAGCAAAGATGTGGCGGCTACATTCCTCTGAACTGTGTTACAATGAGGCTCGAAGGCCTATTTATTGTTGAGAAACAATGGAAAACTCTAAACATACAAAAACCTAACCTTAGAAGATGAAACGCCAAACTGTGGGCTTTGTTTGGGTAAATTGGTACATCAACTTCCTGGGGTCATAACTTTGGCATGCTATATTCGTTTGACGTGCACAATATCTCGTTAGAAATATCTATTAGAGAACTACAACTTTGGGGAGAGCAACATCAATCCATGGACCCATGTTGCTCCTAGTTTTCCCAAAAAATGTCGTTTAGGGCCTCAAAATAGCTCTGAAAGTTCAAGACCCGAAAAACTACTAAAAATAGTAAATTGTGCTACAATTAAGGAAACTGAAAAGTTGAAAGAAATAATGTTGGGGGTCCAAGTTGACTTGGCAGGTGGCCACCAATATCCACCTGGATCAAATTCGTACTGCCTAGCTAGGCACTGTGCAACTGCTAAAAATTTCGGCCTATTGCTCCCTCTGAACAACAAAATTTTCTTCTTCCACCTCTAAGCTTCCCCATATGATCAATCACACTCTGGTACCATGTGAAAAATTCAAGTATGAAATCCTCTTGCAGCAACTAGAAATTATTCTTCTACTTGTTAATTAAGTTAACAATTTATTTCCTACGAAAAATACTGAATAAATCACACTGCAATCTTCACAAATAAAACCATGGAAAATAATAGCAATAGAAATTGAGAAATATGCTAGCATACAGACACAAAAATTAACATAGTTATTTTTAGACAAATGTCACCAGAAAATTCCAATGCGGAAAGACCAGTGCAACAACTAAGGGTTTTTATTATTAAGTAACAATGAAATTATCTGAGTATAATCAGGATACCAAAAACTTGCAATCTTGTAGAGAAATTACTAGAAAAAATTTCTTGAGGGAAATTACCCTCACTCCAAGCAATCCCAGCACTGTCTGAGCTCTGAAAGGCTAGCCATCCAACTGGGTCTGTAGGCTCGACATCACACTAGAGCTACCTACCACACGTGCTTCCTGGATCTACTGCCAATCTAGCTGTCCTTATTGCTACTTATTAGGAAAATGCTTCTCTAGCAATCTGGGAACCCTTACTGGCCTCTGGCATTGGATAAGTCTTCCCCTCAGTTAAAAAATGAACTTCTATTTGAGGTTTTGCATTGCCTCTATGTAGTCTCCTAGAGAAAATCTTGACCTCTCTGTAATATACTCACCGGATCTAGAAAATATTCCTCTAGCCTCACTGTGCCTACCCCTCTTTGTTTCTGCTTCCTTTTGAAGATCAAACTCTTTTGGCTACTGCCTCTAGAAAATCAAACTCTTAAAGGAAATCGGCCTCACTCAATGTGTTATCCATCTACCCATTGACTTCTTCTTATATTATTCTACTGGACTTCCAATGACCAAGATTAAAACTTAATTAAGGGCCAAGATCATATCAGAGTTGATCAGTGTGAGTTTCTAGATGATTCACGCCTTATCTCAATTAATTCTGATTAATTAACCCCTTTTCCTAAGTTTAGACTTATGAAATAATTAGAAAAAGCCTAATAATCTAATTGAGACACTTCTAGGTGGAATTTCCATAATCGATTTATGGGTTATGGAGAAATCATATTTTTTAGCCTCTCCACAAAGTTTCGAGAACACCTCTGATGCTACAAAAACTAACAACTGGCACCGGGAAGAATTATTTTAGTTCCCTCTACCATGTTGAAGCAAGAACCTCAATTACTAAAGTTTTAGGGTAGCCCAACATTTTCCAAGGTTCGTGGATGAAGAAGACAATATGATTTTGAGGGAGGAAGTCCTGGAGGAGGAGCTAAAATAAGTTTTATGTAGCCTCTAGAAGGGAAAAAGTCTTAGACTAGATGGGTAGTTTGTTGAATTTTTTATTGGTCTTTATGATCTGAATGAAGGAGAGCTTTTGAGGGTGGTGGATGAATCTTGGGTATCTAGAAAAAAAATTGGCTTCAATGCAACTCTCTTAGCCCTCATTCCAAAGGTTGATAATCCAAGGGATTTTGATGATTTTAAACACATTTCTTTGTACAATTACATTTATAAAGTGATTTATAAGGTGATAAGTTAGCATATTAATACCATTCTTTCTAAGGCCATATCCAGTGATAAAGTTGGCTTTTTTGAAGGAAGGAAATTTCATGAGGCTATTGGTATGGCTCAAGAAGGGATGCATAATTTAAAGACATGAATGCATAAAGGAGTGGTTGTGAAAAGTGATTTATTGAAAGGTTATGACCAGGTAAGATGGATTTACCTTCATCTCTTATTGACTCACCTTGGGTTTGAGGTCCCTTTCATATCCTAGGTTATGGGGGTTCTCACATTGGTCTCCTTTATGGTTCTAATTAATGATTCAATGTCAAAATTAGTTCATGCTCAAAGGGGTCTGAGGCAAGGGTGTCCCCTATCACCCCTTCTCTTCCTTCTGGTAGCAGAAGGCATGAGTAATTTGTTGGTAGATGCTAAAAGAAGGGGATAATTCAAAGAGATTGAGGTTTATAAATTCCTTTCAATCACTTACCTACTTTTTGTTGATGATATTTTAGTTTTTTGTGATGGTGCCTAGTGATTCCTCATGTTTCGAAACTTTGCATTGACTCTATTTGGTCAAGAAACTAATATGCAAATAAATCAAAGAAAATCATCCTTATCTCCTTATACTGTAGAAGAGCCTAATGTTTTAAAATTAAATAATATTCTTCCATTTACTCTAACAACTTTTGATGAGGGTTTCAAGTATTTGGGCTTCCATTTGAGGCCTATTTATTATTGCAAGTATGATTGGAATTGGATGATACCAAAAATGGAAACAATGCTAAAATCATGGAGTGTGAAATAGCTCTCTAGTGTGGGTAAGCTTATACCCATTAAGTTAGTGCCAGAGGAAATTCTCGTCTACTGTATGTCTCTCTCTTTGATTCCTAAAGGGGTACTAGAAAAACTTTGGAATATCTATCTATGATTCTTGTGGGTATGATCAAAAGATCACTATGTGGTGCCATGGGTTAAATGAGAAAGAATTTCCATTCAAAAGATACGAGGTAGATGGGGACTGAAAACTATTCCACTTTTTGATAAGGACTTGGTTGCAAAAGTTAGGTGGAGAATTCTTTCTACAGACAACCTCTGGACAAATGTGGTTCTCAAGAAGTATATCCATCCTGACTCTTTGGTGGGTTGGATTAGAAATCCAAATAATCCACATTGTTTCATTTCCATAATTTGGAAAAAAATAATCAAATCCTTCTCTCTTATTGAATAAGGATTAGCTTAGAAAGTGGGGGATGAAACTCATGTTGAAATTGGAGAGGATCCTTGGTTCGATCTTAGTCAAGGATATTAAATTGTGTAGGAACTTGTGGCCTTTTTAAGAAATAGTGGGGTCATTACTCTCAATCAAGTCTCTGACCTGCTTTCTATGAATATCTGCAACAATGATGGACTCCATTGGGGTAGCTAGGAATTTCGGACGCCTTTGCCAATAGCTAGGATGATTATATCATTAAGTTATGGTTCCCTCATATCAAGATGCTAGAAAATAAGGATGACATTTGATGGAATTTCTCTCCTTTTGGGGATTGTACTCCCAAATTTGGATATCTCCACCTCATCTGAGATCGTGTTGGAGGAGAACGGGTCTAGTGGTGGAAATACCTTTAGAAAGTAAGGATTCCAACAAAATATCATCTCTTCATTTGGTGTATAATGAAGAATAATATACCCTCTTGGGACAATATTAGGAAGAGGCACCTTGAGGAGCCCAACTAGTGTACCCTATGCAAGAATGATGAAGAATTTGTGCTCCACTTATTTGTAAATTGTTCTTTTTTGAATGGGGTATGGAATGATGTGCACAACCAACTAGGCTTGAGAAGACATTGGCAAGGGGATTATTTTTTACTGCTTGGCAAGGTTGGTCTGAAGACAAGACTATCAAAGCTTTTGGTTCAATGCTCCTCCTCATCTGTTATGGATTATGTATAGTTAGGAATAATGCTATCTTTCAGGAAAACCACAACTCTAGATAGAATTGTAGCTAATGTGATAACTGCTTTCTCCCTTTTACCACAATCAACAAAACCTCAAGGTCTTTGGCTTTAAGGGAGGAATCCATTGATTTCTTTCAACCCCAAGATTTCTTTGTTGGGGCATTCTAGGGCCCTAATAGTACCTGTGGGGGTGGGGATGTACTTTTACTTTCACAGAGCTCTTTTTTACACTATCTATGGGATTGGGACCAGGCTCACATAATTATGTAGAGTTGATGGATTTGAACCTTCTAATGCTTTTATCTATTGAACAAGGAGGAAAATCTTTACAACTTTTCAGGGATTCTATGAATGCTATCAATTGGTTCAATGGAGCACAAGGATGCTTAAACCTACATTTGATGGTGTACACGGAATAAATCTTTCAAATAAAATTTTCTTATGGTGTATGCTCATGCTAACATGTATATAGGAACACAAACATGTAGGCAGATTCATTTTCTAACGAGGATCTTGCTGGCATGCCAACTTACTGCCTTCATTTTTTATAAAAAATAAAGGAACCCTCCTTGAATTTTTTGTTATTGCTCCCAATTGAATGGATTAACTTAAATGAGATTAATGGATAAGTATTTATTGGTGGGATTATCAACTTCAAGGTATTTGAGGGATTTATTTATTTATTTTTTGCTGTGGCACTGTTTGCCTCTTTCGAGTTTTGGCCATGTCCTATTGTTATGCTTTAATCATTAGTGGTTGACCTCTAGGGGTTTGGCTTTAAGCACGATGATTTGTTGATTTTTCTTGATTGATGGAACTTTCACATTTTTGAAATTTGATCGCTTTCTAGATGCAGTGTTTGATAATTTCGTTCTTCGACAAGTCTAGCTTATTTTGGTAATTTTTATTTTATTTTAAATATATAATGTGTATAGTAATTGTTGACGGTGTTGGACCCACCAACATGTAAGGGGATCACCTCGGTAAGAAGTCCCAATTAGACCTTAGACCATTTTCTGTAGGAGTCCAATTAGTGGGTCGTATGATAATGCCTTGATTGCATTTTGGCATAGAGGCAAGTAAGATGACTCTATTGGTAGCAAGGGTGTGACAACTGCAGTGAGTCAAGGAAGGTGCATGAGAGCTTCTAACACATAGGGGTTAAGAAGAGTGCACCCCTTGGCAACCTGTAATAGTACTCATATGAGAAGGGAACACACGAGTGAAGATGCATCACAAGCTGGAAAGAAAGTTAGCTAGCAATCCAAAGTGATGGTTAAAACAACAACAAATTTCAGAAAGATTCATACATACTCATGCAAAATAGTCCATACATGCATGCGTAAGAAAGAAAATATGTATGCCATTTAGAGTAAACAAGATAGCTGGAATACAATACAACATATGCATGAAACTTGTTGGCTCTTATTATATGAAGAAGTGTAAGTTCCAGTCATACAATACATCCATGTCCAACCACTAGCTCCAATAATGGAATAGTACAACCACATCTCCCTTCTCCTCTAAAGAGATTTACTAGCTCCGTGCAGTGGAGAAGCCAAGGTGCATTATAATACTACCCAAGCTCTCTCCAAGATAGTCTTATCAGAAGCTTGGCTAACCAAAAGCCTTTACAATGAGTTATGAGGTTCTATTTATAGCAAAGGGTGGGGTGACCCTTAACATTTTCCTTTGTGACAGTTCAACTACACTCAATACTCTTCACCTACTCTATGACTATTACATCCGATTATTGACACTTGACTTACACTTGAAATGACGTTACATTACAATGCACATGTACACGTGTGAGACAACATGGCTTGAGAAAGCCATGCAAGGCATCACTAGCACTCGGTCCATTGTGGTGAGACCAACTCTTTGACATGCTTGTGGTGGTGAAGGTGGTGATTTGATTCCAATATTGGTCGTCTATGATGGTGTGCATGCACCCCATGGTGACATCTTGTTGAAGTGAACTCTTGCCTCTTTTGCAATCGGTGCATTGGTTTGGCGCCTTCAGCCAACCCAGCCACAGACATGCGCATGGTTTTGGGTGCGGCTGAACCAAAAACACGTTGATGCATAGTGTCTATGTTGGTCTTTAAGGGTGTGCTGGTGGTCATGCACATCAACTTACCGAAGTACATGATTAGCTCTAGTTGGACTTGCTTCTTGTCTTCACCTTGGTGAGTGTGCTGAATGGGTTGGATCGCATGCGTGCACCCAATGAAATGCATGCTGCTGAATCCCTTGAATGTGATCAACAAAAATGCTCACCATGTCTACTTTGTGTGAGTTGTTGGGATGGATCTTTAACTTGTATGGGTGTAGTTTTATCTGTGAGTGCATTTTGCGCCCACTGTTGTTCCTATTCCTACTGCAACTCATTCATCTGTCTTTGTAGCTTCATGTTATTCCTTGAGGTGCTACTTCAACACATGCAACTCCTTCTTTGTTCCATTCTCTGTCTTCGCGTGATCTTCATGCCGCATCATCACCTCATAGCTTGAGTCTCCAAAGTTGCTTTCATCATCAGTGGATCTGCTTGAGCTAGCAACTTTGTTCCATCTCTGTGTTGTCAATGACCTTCCTCTTGCATCCATTGCATTCGTTTCATTCATTGCATTTGGTATGCTGCCGTCAGCTGTTGTTCATGATGCCGCTGCTGTCATATATTGATGTCCTTGTCTATGAACAAATTGATATCATCATGAGTAGGCAAGCTCAAAGAAATTTGTTCGGCTGCATCTCCAGGTGTTCTCTTAATGGTGTCTTCGACTTTGCTCTCTTGGAAACCATTATATCTATACTGTTGAGAGGCAGATGAACACCTACGATACCTAGAGACATGGTAATACTCATGGAAAGAAATATGTCAGTCGAAAACCAAAATGAACTTGAGAACTGATTTGCAACATACCTATGTGACTGATCATGAAGGTTGCGTAATTTTGATTGGGAGGTCGAGAGACTGAATCAAGACTGCACAAGGCACAGTCCGGGTTGTCAGGAGGCTGACTAGCTATCGGAACTGCGCAATGCATTGTCGAACCTGACTGCTGGAATTGTGCAATGCACAACTTCAGCATGCAATGACTATAGGCTCAGTGATTGCATTGCAAAATTTTCTAGGCCAGTAGTCACTGTCCCTCAGGATTCTATAAAGAAGGCATGGGGAACAACTACTAGACAGAAATGAAAATTTTTGGAGAGGAAGGTAGAGCCTTCCCTCTCAGGATTGCACAACGCTGTCTTGGTGAGGCTCTTGGTGAGGCAGAGTCCAGGCCAAGGCTGGCCAAACTCTCTAACGAGAAACTGAAAGAAAATATGGAAGTGAATGCGTGGTGACACTAAGTGAAAACATAAGTGATTGATCGTGTATGCAAACATTGAATGAAGATTCAGTAAACAGATCAACATGCATGTGAGTGAAGCGAGTCACTAAATCAGTGACCGTTCGTGCAAAACAATTTCATGCATGCGACAATAGTGAGATAGCAACGAAAACTGAAATAGTGCTGGTAAAAGCTAGCATGTATCAAAATGACACTAAGCGCTTACTAAAATCAAGGAGACAACGTTCATATGAAGTGAAACACAAAAAGCACCAGAAATGCAACATAAGTCATGGAAAGCAGGCTTACCTCAAAACAACTGAGCTGAATGTGCTGACAGCTCCTAGATGTAATGTGGGATGTCAAATCTACAAGGTTGATGTGAGGAATGGGCTCTACAACATCTGGTTGATGAGTTTTGATAAAATCAAGGTTGTGACGTGCATGTCACAAATCTAGGGAAAGTGACACTTGGTGGGAGGTTTTTGAAGTGATCGTTGCATGTAACCTCCAACTACCCAAAAATAGATCTCTAACAAAAGGGATGCATTTGCATGATTCCTTGGGAGAAGAAATCCATGCATGCAAGTCTTTTTTGCTCGGTCCTGAAGGGAATCGGTCAACTCATCTGGACATGTAAGAGGTTGTTTGACTGTTGGGAGAAAATATGCATTTCTCGCTGGGAGTTGGGCTAGCTGCCTAGGAGATTTGCACAATTTCAGGGAAGAGTAGATGACTGCTACCCAGATTTGTGCAAATTCTAGGCTCAGCATCACTGTTGGGGAAATTTGCGCAATTTTCACTGTGAGTGTTGACTGCAAAAATTTCACAATTCTGGAGCCCAACGGGCTGGTAGTCAGGATTGCACAATTTATGGAGGGAAGGTTGGTTTCCCCCTAGAATTGCGCAATTTATTGGGGGAACTTGCTCAGCCTGCAGCTGGACCAAGTCCAATTGATCAGACTATGAGGGGAATGCATCGAGCTATGATCAACAAGATTCCTTTGTGCACGAAAAACATTGAAGCTTGTGTACTTGATGAAGCAAGACATGCTGCTGTGAAGGTAGGAAGGGAGGCTTCGAAACAAAGCTGAGGCATAATTTTGGAGGGTGGTTATAGCTGCTACAACACTTGGTGACACACTAGTAGAACTCCAGCTCTCTAAATGGACCTTGTTTGTGAAAAGCAAGTCTAACACCTCTAGAGGTATTGTTCAGTTCTCAACTCCTCTTGGTTTCCACACTAGCTTGATTGTAAGATGTAGCATCTACCAAGCTCTTGGTCGATTGACACACATTCCAAGCCAAGGAAACACAATTTTTTTGATTGGGGTTGAGGGATATATTGGTGCACAAGTAGTATAGTCGTCAGAGTCTTAGTTTCATCTCTAGTGTTGCTCCGCTGCCAACAGGCCTAGACAATACCCCGGCGGGGTCACATAGGAACACAAGCATGGCTACACTGCCAGTGAGCCTGGTCAGTACCTCGGTGGAGTTAATTGCATCACCTCTCTACACAGTAATCCTTTCTCTTCCTTCACCTTATTCATTTTCATTTTTTCAAACTTTTTTCACTTTTCCATTTTTTTAGTTTTCATCTTCGTAACTGTGCATAACACTTATTCATTCTAGAGGCGGAAGAGGGATCCTGACTTATTGAGAGTAGAAGAGGTTGTTTCTATAGAGAAGTAGTTTATTATACCTCAAGCGTGCTTGTTAAGGTTTCCCCCCTTACCTTGCTTTACTTGACTGAGGTGACAAGGATTAACCCAAAAAAAACCGACTAGAGTAGGTGATACTAGTTCACGCGAAAGCATTGTGTTTTCACCAAGGTTCACTTTGAATAATACCTATTTTCCTTCAATGTATCATGGAATAAAAGTAACAAGTTCTTCATATAGAGGTAGGATGAAAGTTAGCCAAGTAGTGATAGCAATGCAAGGCCTCTGTACTTTACCTAGCTTGCTTCAGGATTCATACATGGTTTCATGCGAAACTAACCTATGAATGAAACAAGCGAACTAACAAACAATAAAGAAAAGCAAGAGAAGAAGAAAAAGGGATAGCAAAACAAGTAAGCAAACAAGGAAGCAAACAAACAAGAAAACAAAGCAAGTAAGAAAACAAGCATGCAAGCAAACAACTCAAAAGAAAACACTACTCCTACCCCTAAGCTAACAGTGCATGGGCCATCTCAAGTGAAGTGATACTTCCAATGCAGCCACCGATGCATCGGTTGACCCATGTTGGTGAAGGCATGGTTCACGAACAGGACAACTATGCGAACCAGAAAACAAGAAAGATGTAATAGTGAAGACAAACACACTCTGAGCTTACAAGCGACCACATAAAAAAGATGAGTGAAAGTGCATGACAAGCATTAGGTGGAGCTGCCATGAATTTGTGCTACACTGCATGCAGATGTTGAGTGTATGCATTCTCTTGACTGTGACATGAAAGAAAACGCGAGAAAGGTAGACCACTGGTGTTGTGCATTTGTGCTTGCTGTGTAAGATTCCTCCAAAGCATGAGTGATGGGATCATGTAGTTCGAGTGGAGGAATTGAAATCTGGGTATTTGTTTGATCTTCAATGCAAAGCAAAGAGTGATGAGGAGCCTTGGGTGTTTCAAAAATTTCCTGAGAGGAAGTGAAACCAACCTTAGGATAGCGAGGGCCTAACATAACCATCAGCTCGGGCTGAAGTACCTCGACAGTCTTGGGGGTTTTTGACTTCATTGATAGATAAATCATCATAGACCAGTCCCTTGGACAGATTAACAACAATTGAATCAACATCATGATCAAATGAGGAAGTGAATAGATCACAACAACCAAGATCATCGAATTCGAGATGTTCTTCGGCATCCTCATGTTTTGATGAATTGGGCAAAGGGGTAGATGGGAAGCAAAGATGTTCAACCTCTATGTTTCTAGGAAAGATAGATGACATATTGGATGGTTTTCTGGAGGATTATGTGTCCTCTCCGCATTGTGATGACAGACTGACATCCAACGTGTCTTGTGAATGATCAGAGTAGAAGCATCCAAAAATGAGTTTTCATAGGGGGAATCAGTAGTGGTAGAATCACAAGGGATGTCAGGATGAAGCAGATGAGGTGCGTCTAGAAGGGAGTCATCCTTCACCATAGGTTCTTATTTAGATTCCCGCACACACTCATCATGAATGATGGCGTAGGTTGGATGCATAACACCAACTCCATCGACAATTTGATCCTTGTTCACGATAGGTGAGGAGTCCGAAATGGAGAAGCACAAGACAGTACAATCCGAAGGATCAACAGAATGTGAGGAAGGAGGTCGAGGGAATGAATCCATGTGACAACCAACAGGCTTTCAAGCCAAATCTTCATAGATACCAAGAGCAGGCGGGGTGGGAGGATGTGACAGTTCAACAGAAGTATGTGCATGATCTCCCACATCACTCCACGGTGGTGGATTTGTTTGATGAGGTGAAGGTGGACAATCACTTGTGAAAGAAACTATGCCTGCATGTGATTCCGCATCTCCATCACCAAAGTGTGCTAAGTGGGGTTTGGATATGTGAAGAAGATACTCAAATATTCCACAAATAAATTCCCAATCGATTTCATCTTCAGGAAATTAGTATACAAGATTACAAAAGCGTGTGTAAAACTGATCAATGGATTCATCAAGTGCTTTCCATAATTTCAAAATTTCTTGATCAAGTGCTTCATGGTCAAAGTGATTGAAAGCACGGTCTATCTCTATGACTAGATGAAAAAGAGAATGAATAGATTTTTTGGGTAGTGTGGCACACAAGTGCATTAAGTTCCCTTGAAGCGTGTAGATGAACAATGCGCAACTCATGTATTCCTCAAAGAATCCATGTCTTTCACATGAGCCTATAACACCGACTGCAAGCCTAACCAAGGTTGCGTAGCCTCCACCATCATATGTTTCATGAGACAAGTTATCTAAGAGATCTTCCAATATAATGAAATCATTTCCATAAGACATACATTCCAAAAGAGAAACTCAGTAGTTAGTCATGACAGATGTGTAGAGATTCAAAATAGATGCGAGAACTTAGCTTGTCATCTGGCCCTCCTTCTAGCACCAAAATGTTGATGGTGTTGGACCTGCCAACATGTAATGGGATCTCCCCAGTAAGAGTTCCCAATTAGACCTTAGACCATTTGGTGTAGGAGTCCCAGCAGTGGGTCGTATGGTAATGCCTTGACTGTGATTTCACACAGAGGCAAGTAAGATGACTTTGTTGGTAGCAAGGGTGTGACACTGCAGTGAGTCAAGGAAGGTGCATGAGAGGTTCTAACACATGGGGGTTGAGATGAGTGCACCCCTTGGCAACCTGTAATATTACTCGGATGGGAAGGGAACACACAAGTGAAGATGCATCACAAGATGAAAAGCAAGTTAGCTGGAAATCCAAAGTGATGGTTAAACGAACAACACATTTAAGAAAGATTCATACATAGTCATACATAATAGTCCATACATGCATGCGTAAGAAAGAAAATACATATGCCATTTAGAGTAAACAAGATATCTATAATATAATACACCATATGCATGAAACGTGTTGGCTCCTATTATATAAAGAAGTGTAAGTTCCAGTCATAGAATGCATCCATGTCCAACCACTAGCTCCAATAGTGGAACATTATCGCCACATCCGCCTGCTCCTCCAAAGAGATGTACTAGCTTTGTGCAGTGGAGAAGCCAAGGCACATTACAATACTGTCCAAGCTCTCTCCAAGATAGTCTTATTGGAAGCTTGACTGACCAAAAGCCTTTACAATGATTTATGAGGTTCTATTTATACCAAAGGGTGGGGTGACCCTTGAAATTCCCCTTTATGATAGTTCAAATACCCTCATGACTCTTCACATACTCTATGACTATTACATCTGACCATTGACACTTGAATTACACTTGACATGATGTTACATTACAATGCACATGTAATCATGTGAGACAACATGGCTTGAGAAAGCCATGCAAGACATCACTGGCACTCGGTCCATTGTGATGAGACCAACTCTTTGACATGATTATGATGGTGAAGGTGGTGAGTTGATGCCAAGCTTGGTCGTCTGTGATGGTGTGCATGCACCCAATGGTGAAATCTTGCTGAAGCGAACTCTTTCTTCCATTGCAACTGGTACATTGGTTTGGCTCCTTCATCCAACTCATCTACAGACATGCGCATGGTCTTCTTGGGTGCGGCTAAACCAAAAATGCACTAATTCATAGTGTCCATGTTGGTCTTCAAGGGTGTGTTGGTGGTCATGCTCATCAACTTGCCGAAGTACATGTTTATCTCCAGTTGGACTTGCTTCTTGTCTTTGCCTTGGTGAGTGTGCTGAATGGGTTGGATCACATGCTTGTGCATAATGAAATGCATGCTGCTGAATCCCTTGCATGTGATAAACAACACTGCTCACCATGTCTACTCTGTGCCATCTACTGGGATGGATCTTTAACTTGTACGGGCACAACTTCATCTGTGAGTAAATGTTGCGCCCAATACTGTTCCTGTTCCTACTGCAACTCATATGTTTGTCTGTGTAGCTTCATGTTCTTCCTTGAGTTGCTTCTTTAGCACATGCAACTCCTTCTTTGTTCCATTCTCTATATTTGCATGATCTTCATGTCACGTTGTCACCTCATAGCCTAAGTCTCCAAAGTTTCTTTCATCATCAGTGGATCTGCTTGAGCTTGCAACT
The DNA here is from genome assembly GCA_000404065.3 of Pinus taeda. NCBI lineage: Eukaryota > Viridiplantae > Streptophyta > Pinopsida > Pinales > Pinaceae > Pinus > Pinus taeda. The sequence goes on along the minus strand of APFE030104264.1, from coordinate 47,074 downwards.
TTTTTCATCCTCTATGTTGTCAACAAACTTCCTCTTGCATCCATTGCATTCGTTGTATTCATTGCATTCATTTCATTTGGTATGCTACTATCAACTGTTGTTCATGATGATACTCGATGTGATGCTGTTGTTGTCATCTGTACAACCCGTTGCAACTGGTGCATTCCTTGCAACCAGTGCATTGGGTTGGCCACCACAACCCAGCACGTAGAATCTTCTACATGGTTTCTCTTCCTACATAATGTGCTCCTGCAGTGACACCATGAGTGTCCACAAGGATTCTTCTTCTTTAGAACTCAGGTACATACCATCGCAATATCTCATTAGAGCCCATCTTGTACAAATGTCCAGCAATGACAGAGAAATCTTCCGCATGCACAATTAATTCCTTCTTCTGCTGGACAATGTATCCCTCCGATGCAATACTGGTCATTAGGAAATGTATTATATCCTCAGAATTGCCATCCACGATGTGCACTACAAAGAATTGCTCGTCAAGCAATCCCTCCTCCAAATGAGTGGGCTCTTCCCCTGTTTCGATGCACAACAGATGATCTAGTCCTGCATTTAGTCGTCCAAGATTTATAATAACTTCAAAATCATATTCCTGGAACAATAAGAACCACCTGCAGATTCTGCCCCCCAAAATAGTCCTATTGACCAAGTACTTCAGTGCGGAGTGATCCATATACATCTTAAAATGGCCTCCCAGCCAGTAGTGCCTAAACTTCTGGAGTACATACACCATAGCTAACCCTTCACGTTTGGTGGTGGAATAGCTCTTCTCTACTTTAGATAATCTTTAGTTTGCAAACACGATAGGATGGTCCAAGCCTTCTCCGCCAGCCTTTGTCATTACTACTCCCAGTGTTATACATGATGCATTACCATGTACATGAAACTCTTTCTTCCAATCTGGGAATACTAGTATCGGCGCGTTGACCATATTTTCTTTTAATACATCCAAGCTCTTCTTACAGTCATCATTCCAACAGAATGTGACATCCTTCTTCAACAATTTCTCCATAGGTGCGGTGATCTGGGCATAGCCTTTGATAGACTTCCTGTAATATCCCATATGTCCCAAGGTAGCACGCAACTGTTTCACACTCCTCAGCGCTTGCAAGTTTAGTATCACCACGATCTTCATGGGGTCTACCATCAGTCCCTGTCTGAAAACTACATGCCTTAACAAGTTCCCAAAAGGAACACAAAATAGACACTTCTTGAGATTGTGCGCGATTTGTTATCTTAGACAGGTATCCAGCATCAGGAACAAGCTTGCTACATGACATTTAACAAACCCAAACACGGTCTAGTCCTCAAAATATACCTCTAGGAACTTATGAATAAATTCCTTGAACTTATCCACAACTACGCGTGAGAAGATTGTAGGTCCATTCTTCAATCCAAATGGAATTACAATGTAGTGAAAGTAACCCCACTCAGTCATGAAGGTCGTTTTTCTCCTATTCTCCGACACAATTTTGATTTGGTGGTGCCTAGAGAACCCATCCGTGAAGGAATATGCTTCCTAGCCACCTACATTTTCCAACATTTCATCAGTGAATGGAGTCGAGAAAGGATCATGTACACAAGCATCATTCAGCTTTCTGAGATCCACGCATATCCGTATTTCATCCTTTTGCTTCTTTTTCCATACCACCATTAGACTTACCCAGTTAGATTCTTCCACAGGCTCAATGATGCCTACTATGAGCATCTTGTCTAGCTCTAAGCGGACCTTCTCCTTATATTTCGAATTGAGATGGTAAGGTTAGCGAAGTATGCTTCGTTGTGGGTGACCAAGGATGCGCAGTGAATCAAGGACAGCAAGATCTTCTGGATCTTGATGGAGATGAACATCTGCATGGACATCAATCACAAACCACAATTTTCTCCTACATTGTTTGCCAACCTACAGGGCTATGCAGAGTTCAAAGTAGATTTTCACCATGTGGCCATCAGGGTGAGGAAGGACCCTATGTAGAAATGGTATGACTTGCCTTACCTGGCAACGGATGATGCCATTGATGCAGTACTTGATTAATTACCAGAAGAGTAGTACACTACCACAGACTTGGCAGTGGGAGGGAGCAAGTCCACTGCGCAGAGAAAGAAGGAGGAGGCCAAATCAAAGATGAGATAGTTGGCCAAAAAGAGAAAGAAGGAGGCCACTGGCAAGGCCCAGGTGGAGCACGATGTCGCTCAGCAGACATAGAAGCAAATAGGTGGAACATAGTGGGGCTTTGACAAAGGCACGAGGTCACCTTCACCTGAGACAAAGGAGGAGACAAACAAGTAGACAAAACAACATGGTGCGGACCCACAAGCAACGTCCACCCACATCAAGTGTCAAAGGGAGCAAGAGAAAGGAGGGTCTAGGAAGAAATCCAAGGCCACTAAGACATTTTTGGACCCAATCACCCTCACAGAGGGTGATTTGGATGATATTAGTGACACAGTGGGGGATGTCACTCGGAGGCCCTACAATAGTTTGAGGCAGCAATAACTAGTATTGGGGGCTATCCAGACATGTCTGAAGGAGCTGCAGACCTGTGTGTCACAGGCTAACATGGTGTCTACTAGCCTTGCTATCAACACTTCATAAGCTGCCGAGATGCTATGCGTGAAGGTCTCCAGCTCGATAGCGTTGCTTGATGGAGCACTGACCATGGAGAACGAAGCTGACAGGCCCACTGTCAGTGCCCTAAAGGGAGTAGGGTTGAATCTAGTAGCGCTCCCTAGTATAGCGCTCCACCTCTTGTAGGATGGAGTGATTGTGGAGCTGAGGGCCCATGAGCACCGCACCCTCCAGGTTATTAGTGAGCAGCGGATTAACAACGAGTAGATGGCACTACAACAAGACTCTGCCATCACCGTTATGATTGAGGCGACCAACCAGAACAAGTGTATAATGTAGGTCATCAAGGAGGCATGCCGAATGGTCCCAGAGTTGGCCATTACTAAGGAAGAACCAGTGGAGGTGCGCATCCGCAAGCTGGCCACAGGGGTGCGCAACGTGCATATAGAAATGGTGAGGGTTTAGTTGGAGTTGAAACTGTAGATCACAGAGTTACAGTTGAAGGCCCAGCCTTCAACTCTGCCAGAAGTAAAGGAGTAGTGGGCAACCACTGTCATAGAAGCAGTAGCGGCAGTTGACAGTGCAATAGCAGATTGCACGCAACTTTTTGAACAGTCGTTCAAGGTCCTGACAAGCTTGCAGGAGGACTCTAATGTACGATGACTAGAGATAGAAGTGTGCGAGCTGTAGCAACGCTATGATGAAGTCAAAGGCACAACGTGAACTGTCGTGCTCACACAGACACTGGCAAAGCTGCAGGAGGCCAAGCAGCTGAAGGAATAAGCGAATGAAGCACTGCACCTGGAAGAAGTGCTGAAGGCATGACTGAAGCCTTAGCTGGATGAGGCTTACATGGTGATATCCTCTATTGAAGGAAAGCTTGCGACTCTACAAGCAACTTAGCAAAAGCTTCAGGTCGACAGTTTAGGAGAAGTGATCGAGTAGATGGTTGAAGACGTGAAGCAGACGGCTGCACAGTGCACTGCTAAGGTTATGGTCATACGGGTCGAGTTGGGAGGTCTTCATGCTAAGATTTGTATGCCTGCCGAGTGACTCGAGGGTGAGTCACGATGTTTGTGTTGGTGGCTTGTTGGGAACAGGATCCCCCAAGGACAGTTTTGGGGCTAAAAGCCCATGTTTTGGGTCGAATTTTGTAATAAAGTTGTAACGACTCCGCATCTTGTGGTTGCGAAGCACGGAGGTGTCATGAGTCATAAAGGGTTGTCTGCCCTTAATTTGTAAAGTAAATTCAGTTGTAAAAGATCTACCCATGGTTCGCGGACCATGGGATTGTATAAAAAGAGCTAATAAAGTAAGCTCTAAGTAGTTCCGATGAGTCATCAATAAGTTCTAAGAAGTATGAAGTCTTGAGGATAGGGAGAAAAGTATAAGTTTCGGGTCGTAGTGTAGGTAGAGGCTCTGCAACTGAGTTCATAGAGGCCTAGGGTAGAAGTCTGTAGGTGAGTGCACGGACCCCTGCAGCTGTGTGCACAGGGCAGATAGAGTCTGTAATCATCTGAAGATCTAATAAAGAGAAGCACTTTACAAATTCCGTGTCTTTGCTTCCCGTTAATGCATCTTGTCATATTGGGTATGAATTTCATTTAGAATGCTTATATGATGCGTAAATGTATGTAATTACGTTGGATAATTGAACACAAGTAAGAATATCTATTTATGTGGCACTAACTATGATTGTTTAATAAGATAAGTAAGACGCTTAAGATAATTTGGGAATATGCACACTATGCTACCCTAGCAGTGCAAAAGTACCTTAATCGTAGGTTAGGGCTGCGTGAAGGCCAATCATACCCCTTCGTGGAGGTACTGAAGGGTGGAATAAAGGTCTAGACTGACAGGGCCCTAGAACTTAACAACCTACACGAGAGCAGGAATAGAAGGAATAAAAAAACATCATGACCATCTTAGGGTGTGGAAACTTGGTTCCAGAATCCCCCCATACTACTTCAGGTGAGACTTCGGTCCACGCTCCACGGGCTGAAGCCGAAAGGGACAGTAGTGTAGGGATTTGTTTTGCTAACTAATGCTGAACTTGGGTTAGGCCCCACCAAGCCAATATTAGTGAGATCGGATCCGTCTGTGTAGATAGGGAATCGATTTAGAGACAACAAAGGACTTGCACTATTGTAATGATTCCGGATGCGATGATTCCAGAAGAAAACTCTACACACAGTACAAATCACAGAAGCCTCAAATCAATACCTATTGTAATTATTTGATGTTTTATGTAATTGATTCATTTTAATAATAAGATTTATTTATGTAATCAGATGTACAACAATATTGCTTGCTCTATTAGTGAAACGAAATTCTTCATATTTCAATTTTCTTTCTAGAATATGAGTATGTATGTGGCTTTTCACCACTACTGTTGATTGTTTACTGAAATACTCATTTAAAATATGGTCAAGCTATCTTGTAGGGTTAATAAAAAATGAGATTCGAGACCGGAACTTGTATAAGGAAAAACCTTTATCTCCTTAAGTTGCTAGATATCTAACAATTTAATCTTATAGATTTCCCGCTTTCCACATGTCATGTATTTGAACTATTTCAGTATTGTGACATGAATCTTTTTTTTCTTATGCATATGCTTTATTAGCAGTTGGAGTTATTTATAGTTAAGTGTCTAGTAACTATTTATTAAGCATTTAGTTGTTGATAAATTTTTTAACAAGGATTAGATCTTGTGAACTATTACCCTAGTCTAGTTCCTTCTTTTTATTTCAATTCCTACATGCTTTTTTTTCCGTCCATTTAGCTTGCTCTTGATGGAGAGAAGGACTAATCCTTCCTTCAATCAAGATTGGTCTAGGATGAGATGCATACTAGATTATACTTTGCATGTAGTTCTACATTCTGCATCATAGAAGTCCCCTCATACAGGGGCAGTATTTACAGTGGTTTGGCCCAACCATAAATTCAACTTAAGGATCACTTTCTTCCCTGATCAACAAGAAAAGTCGATATGATATCTCTTCTCTATTGGAGTTTTAAATTCATACTTTAAGTCATAACCACCATTTCAATGGAAAAAGAAAACTGTTTTAAGTTCCCGACTGGGTGGTCTCCCTTAAAATGTTGAAAGGTCATTCTTTCCAATCAACAGGTCCATGTGCTTGTTGCATATGCATGGCATTGGTCATAGTTGTAGTGGTGTCATCATGTGAAAAGTTGGTGGTGTTGTTGTTGTATGTGGTTTTCATGAGTGTATGTTGGTTATGCATTGGTTATGCATGTCAGTGCTTATATATTTTTATGCATACATGGATATGGTTGTAGTTGTCATGCATGAGGTCATAGTATGTGGTTAGGATGGTCATGCATTATTGACTGGATAGTGATTGAAATAATGATTATATGTTGACATGATTATGTTTATATATATATATATATATATATATATCTTGCACTAATATGGTTGATCTTGTAGACATGATATCCTACCCTAAACTAAACTGAGGTATGATTGTTTGTTTATGATTTGGTTTAGCTAACATAATATATCGTGTAGGAAGAAAATGTCAAATATGGTAGATTACAATTCTCGAGATGATATGAGAAACGTGGTATTGGGAATTCTTCTAACTTAGAAGACACATTGAGAAGTTTGAAGGAATAAATAAGGAGTTACAAGGTAGATAATGAGAGAATCATCTAGGCACAAGAGAAACAAGAAGAATTTAATGCAATAGTCCATCATAGTTTGTCAGAATTGTAGAGATAGGGACCACATTGGATCATCCATGGGCAAGAGGAAAGAACTAATGAGGCATATGGAAGGAGGTCTCACAGTGTGCACTAGTTGGATGGACATGACACAATCATAGATGGCAAGTTCTTGGATACTCCAGATAGGAGAGGTGATGGACACATGTACTATTCTAGTTCTGGTTTTGAAAAGCACTATGATTGTCATCGTTATCATCCTTATACGAGGAGTGAAAAGGATATTTTTTGGATGAGTTCAAGAAAGAAAAGCCACCTACATTCGATGGGGAAATGAAGAATTCAAAGGATGCCAAATCATGGTTTCTTGGTATGAATAAGTTATTTAGGTTCCATGATTACTCAGAAAACATGAAGGCCAAATAGTGACATACAATATTAAAGGTAAAGAATATATTTGGTGGGAAGATGTAAAGAATGTCATAGGTATTTATGAAGAGGAGTTGACTTGGAGTGAGTTTGAGAGACTATTCAAGAAGAAGTATCTATCAGAGAGATATTATGATGATAGGGCAAAAAAATTATATGAGCTGAAGATGGGATCAATGATAGATGAGGAGTAAACTAGAATATTCTTAGAGTTATTGAGGTATGTTCCTTACCTCAAGGAGGATAATGCCAAGATCTAAGGATTGATTAATGGGTTTCTAGTAGCATTCAAGGACATGATTGAGTTTGATGAGCCTAGATCATTGGAGGAGGCCATCCGGAAGCTAAAGCATTGTTTTGAGCAATCAAAGTGCATATATGAGATGAAGCCAGACTGGAAAGGTAATGATAAGGATAAAGGAAAATGGGACAAGAAGCAAACAAGACCTCAAGATAAAATTAACAAAGAGAATGTAGCCCCGCATAAGAAGTTCAATGCATCTAAGAGAGGACTAGGATTGAGATCCGAGGAGAAGAACAAGGGTGATGGTTGGAAGCCCTTGAAGTGTTGGAATTGTGGAGGAGATAATTGCATGATATATTTTCCACAAAATCATGGTGGTAGACCACAAATCTACAGTGCTCAGGAGGCATAGACAATGGGAGATGTTGGACAAAGTATTCCACATATCTATGCAACATTGGAGAATAGGCAGGCATATCACCAAGCATCTATTATCGAGATGAATGGTAAGTTTTTTGATCAAATTGTTTCTATTTTTATTGAACCTAGATCTAATTATGGCTAGGTTAACCCTGACCTAGTGGATAAGAGTGGTTTGAATAAATAAGTGCATGCAGAATATTGGTTAGTGCAATTGGATACAGGTACAAAGAAGAGAGTTCATCACTAGGTAAGAGCTTGTGCATTTGAGTTGAATGATATGACTACATCCATGTTATAGACATTTTTGGGCACTTCAACCCCAAACATAAATGTCCATAAACTGAGGGATCCTAAGTCCCTAAAAGTGTTGCTTCACTGCCTAAAGGAACAAGGTCAACTGATTACATCATCTCCCAGAAGTTCTCCACTGAAAACTACTCATAAATGGTCAAAACTGGACCATACTGAAAGCTCAATGCAGGGGGTACAATGCATATCACCTTCCCCATGTACAAGGTGTGATGCATACTGATTTTCTCCTCTGTAGGGTGTGATGGTCGGGAATGGACAAATGGCAGAGACAAAAATGCGAGGTGGAAGATCATGGAATCTTCCAGAAGCTTCCCCTCTGAAAATTGCCTCTCTATTTTCGACCAAGGATGAGTAAGAGATCATCATTCTCCAAGTGGAAGCAGGAACTATCAGAGAGAAGACACTAATCAAGATCCCA
>APFE030104260.1:109490-135371 GCA_000404065.3 Pinus taeda | reverse complement strand
CATTATGATAAAATTGTCAATTGTCAATGTATAAACTATAAGTCTCTAAATTTACATCACATTTACTCATGAATGATCACATAATGAAAATAGCAATATCCAAAATCAGCCACGAGAAATTTCCAATTTCCTATCTCTTGCTTGATTGGGAGTTTCATCCCACATAGTCGAACGACCTTAGTTCTCTTGATTAAATACAAGTTCCATACCCTAGTACCCTAGGTTCTTTTGATTATTGGGAATCTCCCCTGCATAGAGGGCTTGGTTCTCTTGATTAAATACAAGTTCCATTCCCTAGTACAGGACAAAATCCAGTGGAAACATTGCAATCCCCCCAATCCTGAAATCCTGAAAAACAAATAACTCTGCTGGATTTTGAGTGAGATCTAAAATTCTACTTTCTCCATATGAAATCTAATGAGGGGGAAACCACTCTCAAACATCCTGAGTCATTTCATGGTATGTTAAAAATTTAAGTAAAAGTGATTGCATCCTTTTACTTTAAGAATTTAACATTACCATGAACTACATATCAACACTAGGGCTGTAGGCTTGAACTTTAGGCTGCCCCACTAAAAAAAATCCTCTTTTTTATAACTTGAGAGAGGCATCTAGAAGCATCCAGAAGATATTTTAGTCACTGAACAAAAAATTAGAAGCGAAAAAATAAGAAAACATCAAATGTTAACTAGAAACTCCTCCGTACAGCCTGGAAACTCGTTTTCGGCCATACTGGCCACGTTTCCCCAACGTGAAATAGGCCAGTACGACTGAAAACAAGTTTCCAAGTTGTACGGTACGAGTTTCCTCGTTTCCGGCTAGAAACTGACCACTGGGCAACATTTCCTGCAACTTAGCTATTATATTAAATTAAAAACATCAGTTGTCAAGATTAAACATAACTTCACTTATATTATAAACCATTCGATACGATTGAATGCAAGAAACAAGAAACAATAGTGGATCTTATGCAAACCCCAAAATCAATACAATACTACAGAGAAAGGCAACCACCATTTGACGGGAATTGATTTTTTTTTATACAAGGTAGTGAAAGAATACAAAAAGGTGAAGGAACCTTTGCAATTTAAGAAAAAAGGGAACGAAGAGCGCACAACAACTTTTGATGGTGTAGACTATACCATTCCTAATCTCACGATTAACTCTTATATCATAACCCTTCATTACTTCAAATTGATGGTGACGACTTTTACAATTGTATATTATCGATATATTAAAATATAAATTATAACATTCAATGAAAATCATGTAAAAGATTATCGTAAACTATATAACTTGAAATAAATCTAATAAAATTGTATTCATTTTAATAACATTAAATTTTAATTATATATTTATAACTGTATATTATTTCAGAGAGTTGAACATCCTTCTTGTCACGAATATAAAATTACATTTTTGATATCGCATGTTAAAAACTGTGGATCATATCATGTGTAAAAGTTTGCAATTGGACAAAAGAATGAGAAATATGTAGCGACCATTTTTATCTCTTTAGCAAAGAATACGATTATTGGCAAATGATAGGAGTTTTAAAAGTGGCGTAGAGATATAATAAAATGGTTAACCAGTCTCATCAGAAAGTTGATCATCCTTTTTCTCACAAATATAAACCTCCAAGGCCAAGTTTATATCAATTGGATTGTGCACTGGAATATAAATATATAAAATTTATATATCAGCCCCCAAGGGTGCGGCTTGTTGGCCAATGAACGTACTGCTAAGGTGTTCATGCCGTTGTGTAGGTCATAGGTTCAAACCTTGTCCTATCCGTGCATTGTGCTTGGGGGCAGTGCAGTTGCACCTGGAGGTTATAGTGGCAACCATTGGGGATCGACCCCATGTCATGCAAGTACAAGAGTCGAAGCTTTACCAATTCCACCAGTCACAAATATATATGTTTATTTATTTATTTATATATTTATATATCAGAAAGTGAAATTTTACACGAAGTTAAGATGGACAGTAGTTATTTTGTGTATCACTAAATTATAAACATAGATTGACAAGTCATTGTCATTTTGGCACAGATAATACATAAATAGTCCAGTGGGTCAGAAGCTTTGTAATTACAAGTTCAGTTACCACGAACATTGTATTTATACTTTGATACTTTGGATAGGTCCTATAAGGTCCCGCAGAGTTTGAAACCAACACTTTGATACCAAATCTAAAAACCCTAATTCTAGAATTTAAATAGAGAACTTAAATTCAACAATTTAAACCAATTATGGTACCCTAATTTGCATTTTAACCAGACGGTCCGAATTTAAAAATTTATTTGCAGGTACTTACTTGAAAATCTTGTTCGAAGGAAAATTCGTACTATCTTTGCTCCTGCTCCTACTACCAAACCAACCTTCTCCTCCCAGCCTATCTGGGATCAACCTATTTGATTCCCATATCCGCAAGACTTCAAAATAGAGGCCTTCTAGCCCTTGTGCCCAAAGCTACAAGAAAAATTAAGGCTCAATCTTCCTCTCTGTTTCTTTCCCGGTATTCCTCCTTTGTCTGCAAAAGACCAAAAAAGACTCCCCACAAAAGAATCCCCCTTCTTGCAGTTCACTAACCCCTTATATTGGAGAGGTTTCTTCCTCCCCATGAAACCTCTCCACTGCCCTTGCATAACAATATTCTCGACTCCTCTCCACTACTTGCCACCTGCAATGTCCTTTATGACTTTTAGGCGGTCCGTCTTCCTTGTGCTAATATATATATATATGACTCATGAATTTATTTAAAGAGTTTATTAAATGACTTTTAGTTCCTACGTACAAGGATATTTAATGGATTTTGTGTGAACACTATAGTATATATGGTGATTAATGTCAATAAATTTTATTAAATAATTAATAAGTAGCTCATGAACATTTTAGCTTAACCTGATTATGCATTGGGTGTTACACCAAAGTAATCATAGTGGTTTATTTAGTTGAATTTATTAATTAATGTATTTAATTAATGGGTTTGTTAATAATTTTACTTTAATAGATTCATTAAATATTATCATATAGACTTTATACATTATGAAATTCATGATAGTTAGGTATTTAATTTAGTAGAAATTCATTTATCCATATTTAAACATTCTTCATAGTTAATCAGTAGGTATACTAGTGTAGTACATGTGATGCATGCATATGTAGCTATCATATGCATGCATTGTATACATGCTAATAATCATATTCTATTCGTAATTCGAGATGGGTCATTACACTTGACTTGTAGCTACTCCAAGCTCGTCAAATTTATCAAACCCTAGGTCTTGCCCTTATTTATAGGTTTCTTTATAGAAAGTGAATTTCTTCTTTGTGAAGCCTTGAACCTAAATCACATCTTTCTTGAAGAGTTCCTAGTGAGATCATTTCACACATTAACCCTAGGATATCTATCATAAGTGATCTGCCTCCTACCAGGACTCCTCCCATCGGTGAAAATCATTAAAGAGCAAGGGGTTTTGGTTGTGGTGATAGTGGGCTACTACCCCATTTTTGCTTCTTGGTCTAGTTTATACCTTGTAGGGTTTCCCTCTTCAAGGCCTGCTAAATTCTGTGGAAACATAGCCATCTAACGCTTTTTCTTTCTTTGAGCATCACAACCACCAGGGCAAAGTTTTCCAACCCGACTCAAGGATGTGAATATGCGAGTGCCAAATCCCAATGAACCAATGACAATTAACCCAAAGGATGGAGATGATATCAAAGGAGAGGATGTGACATGGAAAATGTTATGGAAAAGGGTAATGAACATGTTATTTCAATCTAAGTTTTGCAAGTAGTTCCCTCCTATGACCTTAAGGCCTTAGCGGAGGTCCCATTGGACTAGGGCTAAAGACTAAGCCCCCTAGTTAGGTGAGAGAACAAGTTTTTAGTCAAGATCGGTCAATCATCCAGATCACTCCTTTATCCATGCTAAGATTCCCAAAACATTGAGTAAAAGCACTCAATCACAAAATGGTCAAAGTACTTGTTTAGTGGTAGCCCACCTTCATCCTAAGCGAATGTTGGATGGTAAGAGGTGCATGACTAGTGTAGATGGCAGAGAAACCTAGCATATCATCATCAATGAGCAACTGTGTAGGGCTGTTGGCTGGCTGTCCAAGATAGGCGAAAAAGTTTTCTCCTATGTGTTTACCCATTTTGTGGGGTAACATGGAATACTCTTACGGCCAATGATAGAGTAGCTAAGAACAACTTGCAGACATTTTTACTAAGGCAGCTGCAAAAGTCCAGTTTTTGATGCTCCAAGATCAGATTTTGATCCCTATCAGCATCAAGGGGGAGTATGTTGATAAGTGATGCAAGATTATGCATGCCATTCCATGCCATGCATGCAATTCATCTTCAGTGTTATTTTTTGACAGATAATGTTTAGATATAAATTGCATTATTAGTTTTAGATCTGTTATTTTCAAAGAGCTATGCAAATAATGCATGCAAAAAATGCCGGAGCTGTTTTCCAAAATAAGCTGTTGTAAACATTCAATCAGGAGCAGCAAACTCTTTGTTTGGTAAGGCCATGAACTCCATTTATTAGGAGTCACATCCTCTATTATTATGATGATCAGTGTTGAACATCTTTGCGTTTGCAGCTGTGGGAATAAAAATTTACTTTTTGTATATGCCTCGGGTATAAGTGATTCCATTTATTATTGTTATTTTATCACTGTTTTTATCATTTCTATGCTGTTATAATTGATTAATTAGCTAGTTCAGAGTTAACTCTATATAGAATCTTCAGATGGAATAACAGAATGTTACAAAACCAACTTTGCTCCCATCAAACAAAAACATTATCCATATATTTAGCATACTCTTCCTAATAACATTAATTTAGTCTCTTATGGTAGGAGCATTTGAAATGCATATGGATTCCTCTGAAATACAGTTTGAACTATGCATATCTATGTGGATGCTTATACACATATTACCCAAGAATCTAAGAAACAAGCAAAAAACTGAATGTATGAATGTGTGTTTGTCTGTTTGTTCTGGTCAAAGAGAGATAGAAAACTTCACATGTATGCAAGTGATGCACTCCTTTGGGAAGGAAGTTTCCCTGATAAGTTGTTATCTCCAAGGAACCTGCAATCATTGCAATGTAAGTTATCTTGCAAGTGATTTTACTTGTGACCTTCCATATATGAGTTTGATAGAATTTTCAGATCAAAGCACTGAAAGTTTGCATAATTGTGATATATTTGATTGGAATAAATATTTTGGTCTAGCAATTTACTTACAAAAATAGCAGAGAACTCATATTTTGGAAGGAATTTGGAATTCCTCCTGTAAACTTATTAAAGCTCAAGTCCCTGACACAAGAATAATGTTCAAGTAAGTAGGCCTACAAGAAAAGAACTGTTGATAAAAGATAATAATTTAACAACTGTATATCATAAAATAGACTGATAATTTTCAAAATTCAAACTGCTGGGCACCTAAGCTCCAGTTAAGAAGGCTATCACTCCTTGCTTTAGGAGCACCACATACACAATTCATGTAAATCTGGACATGTTCAGGAAAAAGAAATAAAAAACTGACTGCATAAAGAAAAGGTTTAAAAGCAACATATAGAAATCAACAAACAGTACCACATTCCTCTAATTATTGTAATATCATATAGTTTCCTCTTTCAGATCACAGCCTGCATCTTATTTTAAAAGCACAAAAATGATGATTAGGAATAATCCAAATACAGTATCAGTGCTCATTGTGAAGTTAGAAGCATTCTCAAGGTTCAGTCAAGAAAATTACATTCAAAGCAATATATCCGAAGAGGAGGAACTGTAGAAGTTTAATTGGAATTCAGTTTATTTTCGGAATATATTTAGACATGTCGCATCATAATTATATTATAGTTAAAATTGACTTCATAATACCTGGGTCAATGGTAAAGAGTCGACCATAATCCACTGAACCTTAACAGAATGATTATTTAAAGACAATGTATAAAAAAATTTGGAAAACACTTCTCAAATCAATATCTTATGTTTCTATGATTTGTATGGACAACTCTATATATCCACTCCATATTTTTACCTAGTAAGTGGCAGGTTAGCCTTAAGAGTTTGCAAGTAACTTGAGCAACTTCAACAAAACTCCAATAGAAAATAAACCTATGAACAATTGAACAAACACAGCAAACAAAGAGGATTGGTGAATGTGTGTAGTAAGAAACACAACGCAGGGAAAGAGACCTTGCAGAAGAAAAGAAAAATAGCACTGCATGATAGTGCAATAGTAAAACAGGTCCGTAAACACTCACGTAAGAATCAAACTGCAAGGAGAGAATTGCCGCAAAAAATATAGAGGTATATATCTTGTATGTAAAAAGGTATCTGAGACATGATCTTTGTCTACGTGTTCCATGAAATATTTAAAATTGTTAATTAAGTAGGTAAGATATATAAATTATAAAATTGCAAAATACAAATATAATACAACTATTTCTAAATCTCATCATATTCTCGCAGCTTGGAGTATATTGTCCTCAATTGTTTTCAATGGTAACAAATTTTCCTATGAAGAAATAAATGATCCTCTAGCTTTCTGTGGTTGGGGTTGTTGCTACACAATCTAGTAGGGGTCCTAGGTGGGGAACGTATGGGACAACTATCAGACCAAATGACAACAATGGGACAAAGTGCCACTGTCACCTCAGTCAAGTCCCCTGCTCTTTACAGAATTCCACTGATACAATTATTTCTAAATCTCATCATATTCTCGCCCCTTGGAGTATATTGTCCTCAATTGCTTTCAATGGTAACAAATTTTCCTATGAAGAAATAAATGATCCTCTAACTTTTTGTAGTTGGGGTTGTCGCCACACAATATAGTAGGGGTCCTAGGTGGAGAACCTATGGGAAAACTACCAGACCAAAAGACAACAATGGGACAAAGTCCCACTATCACCTCTGTCAATGTCCCCTGCTCTTTACAAAATTTCACTGATGGGAGGAATCCCGATATGAAATGAAATGATATTTTAAGGTCTACGAGACTAAATAGTCTATGATTCCATTAGTTTCCAGTTTTTTCGCCTTTTGCAATTCAATCCTTTTCCAATTCAAATTGATGATGAGCTAGCCCAACCTTCCAACAATCCCCTCGCTGAAAAGACAATGCCAAGAAACTGATGCTAACATGTTCTCACTTTCTCTGATGTCTTTGAATGCATCACATTCCAAAATGAAATGTTTTTCCAATTCCACTGCCCCAGACGTGAAAAATGTACACACCCATTCTTCCCAAGCTTCTTTAGGCCTTTTCCATCGTCCTGTTTCACACCGAAGTTGATGCGAGTTGGTCAGAAATCACTTATAATGATGATGTTAGTAACAGGGTATGAAGTGATTCCAAAGGGCCATTCAAGGAGAGACTTAATTCAAGGAGAGACTTAATTAAGGGCTCAATGCTTTTCAAAAAGCTAAAAGCTCTCCTAGAGACCTAGGAGGAAAATCTAGAATTAGAGTCTAAGATCTTCAATGATGTTCTTTGATTTCAAACTTTTCTAAACCATCTTTGGCATAACATATTTAACTCTTTAATAATATATGAGAAATTATATAAATATAGTTATATTAATATAATATAATAATAATCAATAATAATAATTATAAATAATATAAATATATAATATAATAATTTTTTAATATTTTTTTAATTGATTCTTATCACATATTGATAATATCGGCGATATATCAGCGATATTCGAAAATTATCGCAATAATTTTCGGCAAAACGATATATCACTGAGAAAATATCGGCTATGTTTAAAATTGAAAAAAAATATTTTTTATTCTTGCGTATTTGCCGATTTTTGCTGATACGATATTATCAACATTTGTTCTAGACTATATAATAATAATATATGAAGATATGTTATAAATAATAATACAAATATATATAATTTTGATATTTGCTTGAAATATATAATAAAATATATGAAGATATATGTAAATAATAATATAAATATACAAGTATATAATAATTTGATATTTTGTTTTTTTTCCACAGAAAAAAGCCGAACTTTCTATTAAAAATAGATTGTTACATAGTAAATGCAAAGCATTGCAAACCAACTTGATTTTCGCCATGATGGGTGAAAAGAAGTCACGACTGACAGTCAATACAGCCCAAAAGAGCATATGCACACCAGTCACTACAGCCAAAAAATAGCACAAAACGCCTCCACCAGAGAGTCCAAACTCCCGGGAACTAATTCACGCATAGAGAATCAGATTATAAGCTGAGGGCGAGAGAATGGCACAAAGCGCCTCCACCAGAGAGTCCAAAATCCCGGGAACTGACGCATAGAGAATCAGATTATAAGTTGAGGGCGAGAGACTAGAAGAAAAAACAACGTACTGCGTCCCCAATGCAGATCAAACATTGAGGGCACTCCGCGACCCGGGCCTCCTATTTTGAAAGAAACAGCCCATGAAGAAGGCTGCATGAAAGAAATAATAAACAAAAGGAAAAAGAAAAAACTATGTACATGAGCATAACCAGTCTCCGGAAAATCAACAACTTAGGCGAAAATGGGCTGTTCGAGCGAACGAACCAACCCATTTTCTTCCTCCAAAACAGTCCAAGACCCCGAAGCTTATTCAACACCCTCTTTTGAAAGACAATCAGCTTCATAATTTCTTTCCCTATAGATATGGCAGAGAGTGATCTTCGAGAAACGACATTTTAGGCGTAAGACTCCTTTAAGCAGAGGGAGCAAGATGAAGTTCCTGCATTGATGAGTCCCGTTAAACCATTTCACAGCGTTCATTGAATCCCCAAAGATCTGGACTTCTCTCACATTCCTAAGGATAAGCCAACAGAGCAATGAGTGAAGGGCTTTCAATTCTGCAAAGTTATTGGAGCCCTTTCCAAGACCGACAAAAGCTTTAACAACCTCATCCTCTGATAAATGAATAATGAAACCAGCCCCACAACGACCATTAATATCTGAAGCACCATCAAAATAAGCCCACGGCATTGAATATCTAATAAATTCTTGGCGAACAGCTCTAGTAGCAGGAGGATCCAGAGGAACAGGGATACTTTCATAAATTGCAACTCCTTCTGCGGCAAGACGACCTAGCGGGAAAACAAAGTCCTTAAAAATAACTTGCTTCCTTGCAAGCCAGGTACCCCAGGTAACGAGCAGAGGAATGGATCTCTCTCTGTTGTCTGTGGCTTCATTCCACCACTTCTGCCAGGCTTCCAAGAGCCCTTGTCCTTCCCATCTGAAAGGAATTTTTAGAAGCCTTAACATTTCGGCCCAAAAGCTAGTGTTAAAAGAACAGAAAAGGAATAGGTGTTGAGCAGATTCGACACTATCTTTATAGAGAGGGCACCATCCAGGACCAATCCGACCTCTTTTTTGAAGAAAATCCCACGTAGGGACTTTCTGGAGCAGAACACACCAGAAGAACAATCTTGATTTGGCTGGCCCTTTTAATTTCCAGAGCGGTTTAAACCACCAATCCAGATTCCCCCACCCTTTTTGAGACATCATCCATTTGTAGCCCATCTTTGGGGAATAAAGCCCATTCTGGGCAAAGACCCATCTAAGTTCATCTGGGGAGTCAGAGAGCCTGGCTGAGGAGTTGAGGAGGTCCCTTCTGAACAGATCCCATTCCTCTAGCCATTCTTCCTCCAAAAGTAAATCTCTTCCCTGAATCCATCCTTGACTCCAAATGGATGAAGCCCGAGGATCAGCTACCTGATTAAGAGTGTATAGCCCCCTATCTTTTAAAGCCGAAACCAAACCCTGAGAAAGGGAGAAAATCTCAGTACAACCTATCCATGGATCTCTACCCAGCCTGATCTGAGTTCCATCCCCCACACTCCAAGCCAAACCCTTCTCTATAATTTTGACAGAGGTGACCACAGCTTTCCAGACCACCGAGGAGTTTTTGCAAGTCTTTTGCGGCAATCTGATCCAATCTAGTGTTGATAGCGGGTCAATATATTTTCTTTTAGAAACAGAAGTCCACAGGTTCTTAGAAGAAATGAGCCTCCAGCTGAGCTTTGCCGCTAGAGATTTGGAGAAGCAATCAAGATTTTTTATACCCCAACCTCCCCACTCTTTAGGACGAGCCACTTTATCCCAAGCAATCCATGGGGTAACTTTCTCCGTCTTGGACCCCGCCCACAAGAACCTGCTGCATAATTTGTCAATTGAGGATAAGATTCCTTTGGGAACCCAAGTCAGACTAGCCCAATAGACTGGGATTGCCATCAGAAAAGATTTGATTAACACTAGCCTTCCTGCCCTGGACAGCCACTTGAAACTCCAGTGCTTCAGTTTGGATTCAATTTTTACAAGTATCCATTTCCAATATTTGATCCTGTAATTGTCAGGTTTCAGAATGAACCCCAGATATTTAAAGGCATCCTCCAGCGATTTGACTTCGAAATTTAGAAGCAGCTTCACTCTGCGCACAAGCTCTCTGTGCATACCTGCACATGTGAGAGTGGATTTTCTCTCGTTAATGCATAGGCCTGTAGCCTTTAGGAAAAGGTCCAAAATTTTCTTGAGCGTCCTACAGTCCTCTAGACTTCCATCGTTGAACAAGAGAATTTCATCCACGAAAAGGAGGTGGGTGACCCAAAAGTTTACCGCAACTTCAAAGCCTTTGAGAGTCCCTTGTCTTTTAGCATCCTGAATCATAAGGCTGATGCCGTCTGCTGCCAGCAAAAACAAAAGTGGAGAGAGCGGACAGCCTTGACGTAGGCCACGCTTAGGACTAAAAAACCTGGAGGCCGCTCCATTGATCAGCACAGCTATGGAAGAAGAGGAAACACAACTCATCACCCATCTAACAAAATCGTACCTAAAACCCAGATGAGTTAGCAGAAGCCTGAGATACAGCCAGCTAATCCTGTCATAAGCCTTTGACAGATCGATTTTCACAACGACGCCTTTTTTTTCCCAATTTTTAGACTATGAAGAGTTTCTTGCGCAACTCCGACTGCTTCATGGATTTGTCTGCCGTCTAGAAAGCCAAACTGCTCTGGTGAAATATTTCTGGAGAGGACTGGTTTAAGCCTAGAGGCAATAACCTTTGCGATAATTTTGTAAACACAGGTGCACAATGAAATAGGCCTGAATTCATCAAAAGAAACCGGAATATCCGATTTGAGAATGAGGGCTAGAAAAGTGGCATTGAAAGGATTTGGGATTGTACCTGTACTCCTGGAATTTTCCACTACTGCCACTAGCTCGTCTCCAATGAATTCAAAAAAGTGTTGGAAAAGTTCGACAGTCCACCCGTCCGGGCCTGGACTTTTGTCCTTTTGCATTGACTTGAGGATGTCTTCAACCTCCTCCTTTGTAACAGGCGCCATGATGGAATCATTTCCTTCCTCCTCTATGAACCTTGGGAAAAACTGCACAACTCTTATAACTTCTGCAATAGAAACTTCCTCTGTCACTTTGTAAAGATTCTTGAAGAAATCGACCCCCAAAGAGGCCAGATCTTCAAAGGAACGCCCCTGATCACCATTGACTTTCTTCATTTCCCAGATGGTATTTGAATTTTTCCTTCCTCTTACGTAATTCTGAAAAAACTTGGTGTTGTCGTCCCCCGCCTACAACCAGAGCGCTCTACTTTTTAAACGCTAGCTTTCCTCCCTTTGATGAAGGATTCTCCTCCTTTCCCACTCCAACTCTTGTAGTCTAGCCCGAGCTTCTGCTGTTCCATAGCCATTTCCACCTAGGGCTTCCAGGAGAGCAATCTCAGCATTGACATTTTCCAGTGTTTCTTCATCCTTCAGTTTCTTTTGGAGGGCCCATTGTTTAGAGGCGACCTTCATCCCTTTTAAATTATCCATAAAAATTTGACTGCGGCTCTCATCTTCACTGAATGCATCTTTCTTCCAAGTGTTGTGGAATAGACTCAAATAAGTTGCATCCGAAAGCCAAGAGGCATTAAATTTAAAGGGGGTGCCCGGTTTGGTGAAAGCCCCTTTCACTTCCAGAAAGACCGGGAAATGATCCGATAGACCACCTTCCCCAACCCAATGTCTAAAAACATGTAAATTTTCTGCCATCAATTCACCGAGCAGAAATCGATCCAGTTTCTTCCCTATCCATTCTTCTGCAATTCTTCGATTCCTCCATGTCGGGCACAGCTTGAGCAGAGGGACATCCACCATGTGAGAAGAGGCCAGTTTATTTTGAAAGAAATCAGAAAGGGGATCAGCCCTGGCTCTGACCCCCTAAGATTCTGACATCCCCAAAGAAAAATTAAAATCTCCCCCAACTATAAGATTTGGGTGCGACAGAAAGGACTTTGCAAAGAAAGAGTTCCAAAAACTCTCTCGATTCAAGACTGGACCATAAACATTAAGGATATGAAAAGGGATGCAGAGTTCGTTGGAATAAAGTTCCACTGCCAAAACATTTTCCGATCCCTAAGAGGAGATCTCCCGAAGGACCTTAGCATTGAAACCCAAAGCCACTCCTCCCGAATGACCATTTGCATCAATGGCATGGAAGGTCCAGCTCGGAAAGAGCTTGACGAGACTTCCTGTAACTTCATCCCCCTTCCCTAACGTTTCTTGAATCAGGAAAATATCAGGTTTATTGGTCCTTACCAGGTCCTTCAGAGCTAGATTTTTGGGTAGACTAGCTAAACCCCTGCTATTGTAGGATAAGATGATCATTGGAAAACCTCAAGGGGTGTCCTCTTTGCTCTAAGCACCCCTGGCAGGGACATCTGTTTCCCACCAACAATATCAATGACAACCTTCAACTGTGCCTTCATTAGATTTGATTTCCTTCCTCTTGTCTTCCTCAGACCTACTGTCACCTTGTCCAACTCCAGACCCCCCACAGCAAGCCCTTTCCCTTTTCTGGTGGCCAGTGGTCTGAGATCGTAGGGGGGTTCAGGGCTCCAAACACTGGAAGGAAAAGATAAGGCAGCATTCGTGGGACTAGAAGTCAGCTTTGGAGAGGGTGGAATAGTCATAATAACACTGTTTGAAGAGGCTAGGTCCTTCCTCGGGTTCGACAGATCATCCACGAGCTGTCTGAAGGGGCCATACTCATCAGAGCATGTTTGAGATAAATCAATAGAAGAGCATATGGAAAGAGAAGGGGAAAGAAGCGGACTAGCCTGGGCCACCCCTGCCATTTCAGAAACTGCTACAGTTCCCATGAGAGGCATCGGAGTTGAGACAGCCTTACTTGCTAAAAACCCAGGCTGTTCCTGATCAGCTTCCTCCGCTTGTTCCAGACCCAACCCCTGAACTTCTGCCTGAAGTCCGCTCTCCTTGGTTTGAGTCCCTTCTTTCTGGGATAACAACCACTGATTTGCCTCCAGATTTTTTCCTTTTCTCTTTTGTCTACGACGGTGCCGGTGACCAAGAGGAGACTCCCGGGCCAGATGTCCATATTTGTGACAACGATGGCATCTGAAAGGGAGATTTTCATAGTCCAGAGTCTGTAGGAACTCTAGACTTCGATACTTCAGGTTCATAGCATCCGCCAGACCTTCTCTGGGATTTAAGCTTACTAGGATACGAGCGACACTCCAATCATGAGTTCTAAGATATGATTTATCAATATCGAGAAACTTCCCCAAGGTATTACCCATTGTAGTAAAAGCCGAGTCAGTCCAGAATTGCATAGGGAGATCAGGTAATTTCACCCATACTAGTGACTCCACCGGTTTTTCTTTCTAAGCATCAAACAAGGGCGTCCACCTTCTGAATAGGATTGGCCTTTTCCGGAAGCTCCAATGCTTGTCCAACACCCATTCTGCGTGCTCCTTTTGACCAATCCTCATATAAAACCAGCCTTTGACCAGATTCTTGATCTCTTCTGGCCGTCCCGGGGCTTCTTTCCATTTAGCCTGCGCCCAATCCTTGATGGAGTCAACCGAGAGCTTTCTACCGCGAACTCTGCCGACTAAGAAAGTTTTTGAGGCTTCCATTGCGTGATCTATACAAATATCCACTCCAAAAACGCAGCTAGGCCGCTCCTCCTTTCTTCTGATTGATTTGTTCTTCTTTCTCTTCCTTCCCATGGCCTCCGTCTGAGTTCCTCCCTCTCCTGGATTATTCTTTGCAGGAGCGTTTGTTTTTTCTGCATCATGAAGCTCAGAGCGGCTACCAACAGGGTCTCTGTTTACTTCATACACCCCCCCAACCGTCCTATCTACCACTAACTCAGAGGCAGCGGCTAGTCTTCGTGTTTGTCCCTTTACTCCGTATCCTTTCGAGCCCTTGCCTGCCTCTTCACTAGACGAGGACCTCGACAGACTGGGGAGCTGCCTTGTCAAAGAAGGGTTTGATGCAGATACCCTTTCCTGAGCAACTTTTTTCAGCCCACTTCCTTCCACCTTCTCTTCAAGCAGAACAGGGTCCACTGCGCTATTTGGAAAGAAAAGTTGCAGGTTTTTCTCAGATACTTCGTGGCCCCAACAAGCAAGAAGATCTTCAAGAGCTGGTTCTATGTCTACTGATTCATTTTCATCCACCTTCTCCCGCTCTGCACGTCGACCTGAATCCATTTAAAGGGTAAAACGATCCTCCGGATAGAACCTTGTACCTTCTGACTGAAAATTTCAGTTCCCACAAAATCTAACTTTCTTAACTCCGTCAGTCTGATTTCCATGGCCGAAAAATACCGGAACCCGCCATTTCCATCAGTCAAAACTCCTTCCCTCTGGTTCGCCCGCCATTTTCACTTCGGCTCTCCTCCCCTATGATAGATATTTTGTTGTTAATTGATTGGTTGATTATATTCTCATTCTAAATTTACTATATAATTGGGTTCAAACAAATTTCCCTTTATTTATTTTTATTTTTATTTTTAGTTTTATCCTAATCTTTTTATTTTTACTCCATAACAATCAAATTTCTTTTTTATTTCTCTCAATAAACATATGTTATTAAATATTTTCTTATAAAATAAAATCAGTAATAAAAATGGACCAAAAGCTTTATAATCTAACGGACATCTATTAATTTAATATTAAATTTTAATGATTTTATTTGACTTTCTCCAACATTTATATTTGGAACATGATGTATCTCGGCTATTTGAACCTGTGGATAGATAGGATTTTTTATCTTTGTCCTAAGGATACCCGATGAACTACGGTAGTTGGTTCGAAACGTTGACTAGTAAAAATTGATTATGTGATTAATCTGAAAAAATGATCTCATCTTCTATTACGATGAGTATACCTAAGGTAAAGAAATTTCAAGATGATATAGGACCTCTCAGGAAGCTTTGTGAGATGATTAGACACCTTCAATAGGCTTTTGTTATCCATGAGAGACCTAATTAGGGCTTACACTAGACCTAGGGTTTTTAGGAAAAACGTGGGGAAAAATTCCTCCAAAGTGCTCTCTAGGTTAAGGTAAGACAAAAGAAAGGACCTAGTAAGATTTATTCCTTTGAGTAATATATGACCCTTAAGAAAACCACCTTATCTAAGGAAAACCAACTAGGTTTTTCCTCCAAGGGCACACCTAGGGCATAAGATTTCTGGAGATTTGACCGTGAGAATTCCAGTAAACTTTGAGATCCTCTAAAGGAGGTAGCAATGCGGGTCTCTATCCAAGCAAATTTGAGAAATTAATCCCTTGAAGAATTTTGCAAGGTGCCCTAGCTAGGTTGTCTAGGGAAAGGGGCCAAAATTTTGAGAAGAAAAAAGAGAGGAAAGGTTGATCACCAATCTTTCTTGGACTAGTGCCTTATCCTTGGGCTATGGAGTCAATGATGATTCAAGATTTTCCAAACTCGTCTTCATGGAGGTCAAAGAATGATGCCCTAGCAATCACTCTTCAACAATTACTTACTCAATATCTATGGCTTTTCATGGAAGAAGAAAAAAGTCCCATCCGCTAGGAAAATTCATATATTGTCATGCAAAGAGTAACATGTGCAATTTACAACCAAATAACCTTTTACAATGATACTCAATAAACTAAGGCACAAAGGAATTAACTTGGTTGCAATAATTCCACACATTAGACATTATGATCATTCCAATAAAATAATTTCAACAAGATAACACTTACAAGATAACAAGAGATATATCCAACCATAGAAAGAAGTAGTTCCACGAGAGATTGAAATTAGCTTCCAAAGATATCGAAAGGCATCAAAGAACATCCAATTCGTCCGAGAAAAGAAGCGTGGGATTCCTTTTAAAAGAGAAGTCCAAGCAATCATGATGCTCTCTCACAATGAGAGCTAGTTCTATTCATATGATTCTTTCCTAATTCGATTTAGCCTAATTAGCCCCAAAAATTATAAAATAATGTGCAAATAACAAATCTTGGTGATAAGCCCACCAAGTAGCTAATAAAGTGATGAAGAAGCCATCCATAAGTGAGCCGAAATGATGAAATCGTGATGTAGAAGGGTCATTTGAGGGACTTGTTGAGTCCTCAAGATGCCATGATGAGGGAGAGGACTCCATGAATGATGGACAAGGGCGTGGCCCTTGATCTCTATGCAAATCATCATGTGGTGCTCCAAAGTGGCTTTGGAGCACAAGTACTAGTCTCATGGGTCTCTGAATGAAAAATAAGCCTGCAAATTGCTCTGAATGACGGATCTAAAGATGGTGCATGCCTTCCCATGTCTCAAGAGTGGGACAAACCTTCTTTGGGCCTTGGATCAACTGCCAAACCATGTGTACACTGCTATGCTGGTTGCGGGCAATGCTGGTCCAAGTACATCATCTCGTGAATGATGTGGGGCAATGAACAAGTTGCTGAAGGTGTTTAGGGTGCCTGTGAGATGAGATAATTCTCTATCACATGACTGAGTCCCATGGCTCTCAAAGCATCCCCTGCAAATGTCAATATGATCCTCTAGTGGGCTTGGTCCCCAGTTAAGTTGCCCAACCCATGATGAATCCACCTGCCAATTACGCATAAGATCCCATTAGAGAAATTTTGAGGTCTAAAATGGGCCTCAAAACAAAAATGTACAACCAAAATCAACTTTATAGGAACCAATAGGATTCAAGATGATGATGTCAACCATGGGGGATGATTTACCATTTTTATTAAAAAAGTAAAGAGATAAAAAATAAAAAAATAAAAAACTACTTTTTCAACTCGTATTTTCAATTTATCTCCCTATGGCTTTACTAGATTTTGAGCGGGAGAA
Source organism: Pinus taeda (assembly GCA_000404065.3). NCBI lineage: Eukaryota > Viridiplantae > Streptophyta > Pinopsida > Pinales > Pinaceae > Pinus > Pinus taeda. The sequence goes on along the minus strand of APFE030104260.1, from coordinate 118,214 downwards.
CTTGTTGGATGCAAAATTTAATTCCTCATACAAGGAGTACCCATGTTTCATACATACTTTCGATGGACCCTGCTACACGAAAAATGAGAAATACATGAAAAAACGTGATTGCAATCATGTTTTTTCATGTATTTCTCATTTTTCATATAGCAGGGTCCATCGAAAGTATGCAAAATGGATAGTTGTTGGGTGAGGAATTAAATTCCACATCCAACGAGTGCTCCTACTCAAAATTTGAGTAAAACCATAGGGAGATAAATTGAAAATACGAGTTGAAAGAGTAGTTTTGATTTTTTCTCTCTAAAATATGATGACGTTATCTAATCTTATTTTATTTTTTCTAATATTATTTTATAATATTCCTTAGGAGGACCATTTTAGACCTCAAAATTTCTCTAATGAATGTGTCTCCACACCATCAGGTACAATAATTCATTATTGCATCTAGGTGAACCAAGCTTGTTATTCCAGGGCACAAATGAGATTTCATAATTGGTTGCCCTTCCAAATTTGGGGCTTTGAGCATGTAATTGTGTTACCCCCTGGGTAGGATTGGCTAATAAACAACCCTATTAGGTGTTTGTAGCCCCTAAAGGCAAAAACATATCCAAGGTACATCCTTCAAGTGATAGGAGATATGTGGATAATGATGAGGTGGATCGGGACACAGGGGTCTCAAGACCAAATGCCATGGGTTCAAGGGTGGTAATGATGAGGGTTGTCCACATATTTAGGAGTATGGATGTAAGAGGGAGAAATCATGATACATGAGTTACCCCAACCTTTTTTTTATGTCCTTCATTTGCCTTTTGACTTTTCTTGATTTTTTTTATTACACTGCTCAGGGCTCCAGGGGATGAGAGGATGTTGTGTATGATATAAGAAATGATTACCCCCTTAAGGTGGGGCAGTTCATCGCCCACCAGGGTTCTGGACATGCATGGGTTCCTTAATGATGCAGGGGGCACTCAAGGGGCCCTAGGAACTAGGGTGATGGCCATAATGAAGGGGTAGAGCTCATGTTTGGCTTTTGCCGACATGCTAATATATTGCCCCGACCATCTTTTACATTTTGTGGTATTATTTCATTTTGTATGTGGCCATGAATGCTTTTATATTTTTTTTAGCTGCATCAACCTTCAAGGCTACGTTCCATGCCCAACCCAGACATGTAGACAAAGAGAAGGAGAGTACCATAGCCTTGTGGAACTAGTGGTCATGTGAACCCAAAGAGGGAAGATGGTGAAATAGGGCATGTAATGTGTGTTATAGCTCAAACTAGCAGGGGTCCTAGGAGGAGATCCTATAGAGCAACTACTAGGTCAAGGGGCAACAATGGAACGATAGCCCATTGTCGCCTCAACTAAGGCTCCCTGCTCTTTACAGACTTTCACCGATGGGAGGAGTCCCGGTATGAGAGGAATCACAATAATAGATGGACCAATGATAAAATATGGGGTGATTCCTAAAGCCTATTCACAAGAGAGACTCAATTGAATAGCTTACTTGCTTGAGAAGCAAGGTGATAGGCTCTCTAGAAAGAGTTAAGAGGATACTTGAGCCTAGTTTTGGAGGATATACCTAGAATTGAAGATCCTTGTGGAGAATGGATTCTATGTAATACTTGTGGAATTTGAGTTGTAGAGTTGTGGGACCATAAAGAATGCAAGTGGACCCAAACTGGGTTAAGGGTATGGAGTTGATCAACCAAGGAGGGGATTGACCTAATTAGGGAAGAGAATAGGATCAAAGGACTAATTTTCATTTGAGATTTGAATGCAATGATCCTAGTGAGGACACTAACCCAAATCAATGTAGGGAAAGAAATGGTCTTATGGCTAGGGCTTGCTATATCTCAGGATTCCATCATCAGATTTGCCTTTAACTTGGGGGACCTCTTGAGAAAACTCAAGCGCAGTAGTGAACCAAAATTCAAGGGTTATGGATGGCTACAAGGAATTTCGCTTGATGCCTTAGGTGACTATCTAGGGTTAGGCCTAGAATTGGAAAAAGTAAAGAAACAAAGGGTAAATTTGACCACCAAGGGGCTACGAGGATTAGTGACTTGCTTCTTGGGTTTACTGGAGTCAAGATACACCTAGATCAGGAATTTTCATGAGTTAATGACTCTAATTGACCTTTGCTAGCCTCTCCTAGGGTAGCAACTAGGTTAATAGGGATTTATACTTCAAATTTGCAAAGGAGATGAAGTTTCGAGGTCTTTCAACCTATGAGGTGCCTCTAGGAACATTCACCAGCTCCCTCAAATAGCAATGCATGCATCAAATCACTTATTCCAGGCTTTTAGAAGAATTTCGCATTACATTAACCCGTACAAGAATAATGATAACAATATAGATGCATTTGACAAGTAAGATAACAAGGATATCATTAAAAGTTCACTTACATGAGAGAGAGAGTATATCCATTCATCAACTTCGCATTAGAAAGAATCTCCAAAGGCAATAGCAAAAATCCAAACATCATAGTGCATCAATAAAACTCCAAAACGTTCATCCCAACAACAAGTGCGAAAATCTCTAAAGACATACTAATCCAATCCAAGTGAGGATGGGAGGAATGAATGAGCCTCTCAATCAATTTATAAAATCAATTTATATGAGCACAAAATAAATTTATCAGGAGGCTTAACAGTAGCAGGCATGCCTTTTACCAAATCATTCAATCTCTTATTGAATTCCTCCATGGTTTCATTTTCATTCTTCTTCATAAAGCTAATAGCATTGATCAAGTGCCTATTCTCTTTCTTCTCTCCAAATTTTCCTATGAAAAAATTAATGATAGCTTGTAAGGAGTCATAAGAGTTAGCAAGTTGCTCAGTGAACCAATCAAGAGCATCCTATTCTAAAGAGAGAACAAAAGTCTCATCTTCACATCCTCATAGTTAGTAGTGTTACACAACTTGAAAATGTGAAAAATCAGGGACCCGATTCCTATTGCAGCAAACTGATGATATTTCTCCTATCGTTAAATTACTTCGAACAAATTACTTGCAGTTTTCTATTGTTGGAAATTCTAAGTCTAACTATTAGAAACACTTCATGTACTTTCTAACTTATTTCTGCCTACATGTTCTGTTAAATTAACAAGTTATTTACCATGTAAATACTAAAAATAAATACAAGTACATGCTCAACACATTACAAATCATAAAGTAAAGAAAACAAAGCAAGAACACAAGTGACACCATTGTTTTTGGACTAATGTCCCCAGAAAAACCCAATGCGGGAAAACTGGTGCAGCTATCTGAGGGTTTTATTATTAAGCAATTTCATAATACAGTTTGGGTGCCAAAACTGGTTCACCCAACAGAGAATGATCTCGGCAGCAATACCTCCCAGTCGGAGACAGATATTCCGGCTAAAACCCCGTATGAACAATCCCAGAGCTCTCAGCTCCAATCTGCCCCACGAAATCTCCCAGCCTCTGCCTCTAGGGACTGCATCAGCCTCTCTAGCCCAACGTCAGCCCAATAACCCATGTGTCAACCTTTGGAGGCACTACATCATCCTCTAGAGCCTCTGCATCACCCATGTTGGCTCTCTGAGGCACTGTGCAGCTCTTGGCTGCCTCTACGTGGGCCCTAGCTGGCTCTGTGTGGCCTCTAGCTAGCTCTGCGTCCCTCTCTCCCGACTTTTACGTTGATTCTCCTAGTACTCTCTCTGCCTCTCTGCTTCTATATTCACTGCCCCTCAGTTGCAACTCTAATCACTCCAATTTCCACAACAAGCCCTGCCCTACAAAATCGAATTCTGGATCAACTCGGTGTGTTCTCCAAGTGACCCTCAAGCCTCCTCTTATACTTTTCTTGTTGACAATTAAACAATCGAGATTAAATCCCTAATCAACAGCTAAGATTAGATCTGGCTTGATCCATGACTTTTGGACCATTCTAGCTCAGTTATATTAATTCACATTAATATTTTATTTTCCTTAAGTTTAGACTTAGGGACTCCATTAAAAATATTAATTATTTTAATATCTCCCAAACTGGTTAGATTTTGCCCATACCATTTCTAGGTATTGGAGATCTCATGTGCTTTAGCCTCTCCACCAATTTTCATGGCTAGAGCACATCCGATGCTACCCCAAATCAACACTCCCTCTTAGCAAGGATTGTGCTCTAGTATTACTCCTCACTAAGTATCACCCTGATCATCCTGCATCAGTCCCTGTGCTAATGCTAGGCCTGCTGCCCAACATCCTCTGCACTGTTGTGTCATGTACTGCTACCCATGGCCCTGCCACTACCACTGTTGCATCGTACGGCAGCTCCAAACACTCCACTGCATCATCTGACACTAAGTCCATCTTGCTACTATTGAATCTCGGGCTCCCGTAGCAAGGAATTGATCCAAGAGGTGGAATCCTCAAGGATCCCGTCATCTGTAGCTCTTTTGAACTACAGCTCTAAATCTCCCCACCTCCTCCTTGGAGATGCGGTTGCCATCTCTGCCATCTGTCGAATGACCTCCTCTCTCTGCTGCATAGCACTAGACCGGCCTACGCACTCCTTGCTGGAGCTTGTAGATCTGCCCCTCTACATTGCTGTTCAACAAGTGAAAATTCTGACTCCTTGGCTTGAAGTCCTTTGAGGAGAAAATTCCCCTTCTATGTGTCTTCACTCTTTTCTGACTGATTTCTGCCCCGACAAAAATTTCACCCTTCAAGCACTACACTAAGGCTCTGTGTCACTTCCTCTGCCTCTAGAAACTCAAGAACTGGAAATCGTACCTCTCTGCCACCTTACTCAGAGAGATATTTCCTCGGATTTGCTTCCGAAAAGGACTGTGCAATCCCTTCAATGGGATTCAAATTGTTTGCCAAGTGCATCTTTCGGCCTCACTGCTCAACACTGGATTCACTCTTCCTGTTTCAAAATCAATGCTTTGATACCATGTGAAAATTCCTAGACTCGAAGGAACCCCTACTGCAACAAATACATGTGAAAATTCGTACTACTGAAGGATCCCCTACTATAGAAAATCTGAATCTACTTCACCTACATGACTTTTAAATTACATTCATCAAGTTATTCTTCTGAATACTGAAGAAAATTACTTATGCACCCTACACTAATTAAATATTTGATCTCATGAAACAGAAAATAGAGAAAAGAATAAGATACATAGGACACACTTATTTTTGGATACAATAGTCCTCGGAAAAACCCAATATGGGAAAATCGGTGTAGCATCTCTAAGGGTTTATCACTATGCAGGAGAAATCTGTGAATACAAATCTAGGATACTCATCAAGCAATCCTTTATAGAGAAAATAATGGCAGAAAATCTGAGTGAGTTTTACCACACTTCACCCGGCAGAATTCCGGCTGATCCAGCACAAGATTGGTTAACCTCGACTATTTCTGCATTGGCTTTGTGTCAGTCCTGCATCACCTTCTCTACCCTCTGCGTCAGCTCTCTTGGTTGTTCTAGCAGTTCACGGAAATCCCGGAAGTTCTTGGAAATTTCAGTTGTTCCAACAGTTTTGGATTTTGCGTGACAGGCAATTTTTCCACGTCAGCTCTCTTGGTTGTTTTGGTAGTTCTGGATTCTGCGTGATAGGAATATTTTCTGTGTCATCTCTCTCAGTTGTTCTGGCAGTTCCGGTAGTTCCCGGTAGTTCCGACAGTTTCGGTTGTTCTGGCAGTTCTAGATTCTGTGTGACAGGCAACTTTTCTACGTCAGCTCTCCCGGCTGCTGCATTGCCTCTGTGTTAGCTCTCTTGACTGTTCCAGCAGTTCCCGACAGTTTTGGCCATTTCGATTGTTCTGGATTTTGCATGACAGGTAGTTTTTCTGCTTCAACTCTCTCGTCTTCAGTGTTGCCTCTCTGCAAGCTCTCTCTGCCTCTCTGTCAGTATTCTTCAGAAAGTCCTTCTCCCGAATTTTCACTGCTCCTTTGCTGCAAGATCTCCCCAATCGATTTTCCTCTTGAGAACTTCTCAACTCAGAAAATCGATTTCTTCAATCTCCTTGTGTGTGTTTCCAAATGAACCCCAAGCTTCCATTTTATACTTTTCCTATTGAGTCTTCAGCGGCCAAGAGTAAGTCTCTAATCAATGGCTAAGATTAAAACAGGACTTGATTCGCCTTCTAGATCATTCTCACCCATATTTTGATTAATACTGATCTAAAATCACCCTTAGGTGACCTCAGGAAATTAATGAAGGTATTACAGACTCATGTGCTGGTGTGTGTGTCTATGTTATCTTGTGCAACAGATCAATAAGATTGCGAAATACACAGACACTTGAAAGAGTAAGAGATCACAGTAAGCAAACATAAACACAACAAAATTTAATAAGGAGTTCACCCAGTCCTCCTGGGCTACGTCTCCTAGTCCAACCTTCAGTGGTGGCCTTTTTATTATGTTTCTAAAGCAGAGTCTTACAATAAAGAGCTCAATCTGAGTCTCACTTGACAGAGGATGATCAGTAGGATGGCACTTGGAATACCCAAGTCCTTAGAGTTCACAGACTCCCCTTACCGAATTTAGACCTCAATTGGTCTCTGTATGCTTGATGTTGCCCTTACTCTGATGGTCAGTTCAGCTTCTCTGTCCTCTGCAACTTTGCCTCTCTTTCTGTGTCTCTCAGCCTTCGGCTTCTTCATTGCTTCTCTACCTCACTGTCTGTCAGCTCATGGCTTTAAAGCTAGTTCGTTCCTTCGACTGTTCGTTTCGACTTCCCGACTCTCTGGATCGCCTGCTGCTGTCCGGTGTGACTCCTCTTCCCTGCATCATCATTGTTGCGTAACGCTTCGCAGAGAGGTGGTCACCTGTCTCCTTGTGAACTGAGTGTCAGTTCTTCCTGAACGGTCGTTTTTCTGTTGTTTCCCAGATGCCTGTGAAATAGATATTTTTGTCGATTCATTGGTCAAATCGGACTTCAAATCTTATGCGCCATAGTTTATTCTCCCTCGGGTCCGGTCATCCATTGGGTTGAACCTTCGTTGTTGATCTGGAGCCCCCGGATCCTACGGTCTTCGCTTATATCGCGCGGTTGAGTTGCTCGACCGTTACTCCGCGATGTAAGCGGTTTCTCTCTCTCTCCGCCAGACACGCGCCACTCAGTGTATGGAATCGTTGGATCCTCAGCCAAATCCGCTTACCGCCCAAAATGCCTTCGATATTGCACCGGTTTTGAGCGCAGGACCCTCCTTGTCAGTTTTAGCGCTTTCCCACAATTTTTTGGTTTTCCCTTATGACCGAGCACTCGAGGCCTTTCCTTCTCGAGGGGTTTTTCCCAGTAATGTGCTAATCGGGTATCAAAAACAACCTCCATTTCCAGATCTGAGCTTCCCGATTGCCATTTTTGCACCATGCGTGGTCTCCATGGGCCAACAGTGAGTGTGCTTTGACCGAAGGTCCTCGTTGCTTCGTGTTGGCTGCAAATTGCCATTATTCAGAGGTTATTTCTGATAGCTATAAGATTTCTTGAATTCTGTCATTCATTCTTAACAATCATCGGATTGTTTGCGGATCCAATTCGGATCACGACCTTCCCACTGAAAAAGATTTTGGACCACCAAAAGTTGGTTTTCAAGCATCGACTAAGTGAGGATACAACTTTCTCACCTGTCCAATCTCTATCCATTTTGCACTGCTTGGCTTTGAACCCCTGAGCCCAATTCTGAGGTACTCAACATCTCCTCTGTGCATCGTTCTCACCTTCCTATCCAGAACAGTGTCTTCCTGCAATTCATTAAGATATTCAGGTAACAGGTCATCAATAGAAGGCAATTGACTCTGCTCTTCAAGATCTTCAATTAACGAAGGTTCAAATAGTCTCAAGTTGTTTGCATTGACGACTGGGTAGATGTGCATATAAGCTGGAAAATAAAGGCGAAAAGCATTCTCACCAATTTTCTCAAGGATCTTGAAAGGTCCATACCTTATTGGTTTTAGCTTTTTACCTTCACCTTGCATTCTGTCCTTGCTGATATACAGTGAGACTTGATCAACAACTTGAAAACTATGCTCCATCCAATGCTTGTCATGCCTTGCCTTGTATTTGGCCTAGCTCTTTTCTAGTTGTTCCTGTACTGCCTAATGGATCCCTTGAATTTGTTCAAAGAACCTAGTTGCCTTGTCCACATCGTTGTGTCCCTCAACTGTTGCGTCCTTACCAAAGACAAAATCCAAGGGAGACCTTGGTGTGAAACCAAAACAGGTCTCAAAAGGAGATGTCTGTGTGGAAGAATGTTTGGCTTGGTTGTAAGCATGCTGCACATAACACAAATGTTCATCCCAAATCTTGGAATGTTTTCTGCAATATCCCCTGAGCAACTGGTTCACTGTCCTGTTGACTACTTTTGTCTGGCCATCGGTTTGTGGATGGAAAGTTGTGTTTTTCTTCAGTTTGGTGTCCATCAGTTCCCACAAACTTGACCAAAACTTCCCCACAAATCTGGTGTCTCAATCAGATATAATGGAAGTGGGTAATCCAAAATGAACCCATACATGTTGAAAGAACAATTTTGCAATTTGTTCAGCTATAATCTGTTTATTACAAGGTATCAAGATACACATTTTGCTGAACCTATCCATAACAACATACAGATAATCATGACCCTTCCTAGATTTAGGTAGTCCTCCAACAAAGTCCATGGAAACACTTTCCCAAGGATGAGAAGGAACTGGAAATGGAGTGTACAAGCCTAGTTTCCTATTGTTGGGCTTGCTTTTAGCACACATAGTA
>APFE030104260.1:31059-100853 GCA_000404065.3 Pinus taeda | reverse complement strand
TGTATCATTTATGCTTTATGATTGCACACACACACACACACACACACACACACACATATATATATTCGCGTTTCCCCGTTTCCAAAATTTGGGGAGGTCGCATTTCGTATCGCTTCCCATTTCGGAAACTCGTACCCGTTTCCCCGTTTCGTGCAACCTTGCCTCCGGTCTACTATCCCTGCCCCTCACTCATTGCTTCGACTTTATTGAATCACTTCCAGCAACTCATAGCTGCTACTTAGGAAATCGACTTCCCAACAAAATTGAACTGCCCAAGTGTATTCTTCAAGTGCCCATCGAACTCCTTATAATCTCTCGTTGGAGCACCAATGGCCAAGATTAAAACATAATCAACTGCTAAGAATAACTGGGAGTTGATCCTTGTCTTCTTCTAGAAGATTCGCACCAAATTTAATTAATACCCTTTAATTAACTAGATTTCCTAGGTTTAGATTTAGGGAACCATTTTAAAAATTTAATTATTTTAATTAAATCATCTCTAGGTGGAATTTTTCCAAACAATTTCTAAGTATTGGAGAATGCATGTGTCTTAGCCTCTCTGCAAAATCTCAAGGCTAGAGCACAACTGATGCTACAGAAATCAACACACCCTCTTAGCGAGGAATGTGTTCTAGTTCTGGAACCCACTAAAGCATCACTCTGTCTCTGCACCATCTCCTGCTGCGCTGCTAATGTCCGGCTATTGCTGCTCACCAACCACTGTGCAACTCTAATTGTTGTATCCGTGCTGCTGCTGACCCTGCTGAACTGCTACCAACACTGCATTTGCACTACAACCTTCTCCATCTATTGTTGCTGCAACTACAACAACTGTAACTGAAAAGCATCCAAAATACTGAACTAACTGTGGTCAGTATGATGCATCCGTCATCCGAGTTATGACTGCTGCTAGCCTCTACACTGTCACATAAGCCTATGCACTGTCACTAAAACCTCTACACTGCTGCTAGCCTTTGCACTGTCGCTGAAGCCTCTACATTGTTGCTGACTCTGCACTGTGCCAACTCTGCTTTGCGCTGCTCAGTGTCTGACCTGCTACTAGCTTCTACATCTGTCACTCAGGCACTTGACTGCACCAACTACCATTGGTCCATCCTACTACTACATGCCTTGGGCTCCCGTAGCAAGGTATTGATTGATGAGGTGGACCTCCTCAAGGATCCTGCCCATCCTATAGCTCTCTGGGGCTACAACTCTAGATCACCGCACCTCACCCCTAGAGGCATCTCAGAAAACTCTTCCTCCAATCTAGAGGACATCTTGTTGATCTCAACGGATGCAACCTATTGATTATGCTTCTCCTCCTTGTCCTTCGTTCTGAGAGGAAACTAAGTGTTGTAGCGGCCCAACTCACCACACCTGAAGCACTTGATCTTCGAAATGTCCTTTCTTCTGCGTTACTCCTGCTGCCCCTTTGATGCAAGGGCCACGTCCTCCTCTTCCTTCACTTGCTTCATCCCACTGTTGTTGTTGCCACTGATGGTGGCCTTCACCAGATCACGCCTCATTTCCTCCTGCTGCAGATCAGCCCACACACGTTCCTAACCTGGAAGTTTTTCTCTGCCCAAGATACTCCGGATGAAAACTTGCTAATATTCAGAAACGATGTTCAACGCTAATCGTACAAACTCTGTAGGCTAAGGCATTGGTCCTACTGAAGCTAGCTGATCCCGTACATCCTGAAGCCTAGTAAGGAAGGGGTCTACATGCTCCCATTTATGCATCTTCGTGCATCTCAACTTCTCTTCAAGGCACATCTTCTATTACTCTGAAGATCCTTCGTACAACGTAGCTAATGCCTCCCACATCTATTGGGCAATATCTTTGCCAGCTATATGGGATACCACATGATCTCGAACCCCATCAAGAATGAACCTCTTAGCTCTCGCCATCTCCTTCTTATACTTCTTGAGAGGATCTGCATCGACAAGTACAACTACCACACAATTAACATAGGTTTTGAGATCATCCTCATTTAGAAGGCAGGAAATCCTAGCCTTCTCCTTCCAACCAATCTTGATCTCTCAACCCAACTAATGCCATCTCTCCTGAAAAAGTCGAATTTCTTCCTCTTCTCCTCTGTGCAGTTGTTGCCCAGCTATTCACAATCCTTTTGGAGTGAGAAATACCACACACAACTATTGCTACTTTGCTAGGAAAATTCGAACTTCTTGGCCAAAGTCCTCTAAGAAAGGAATTCCCTCAGCGTGTTCTCTTCTCTCCTTCTGACACTATTCTACCAGCAATTGCTGCAAAATAACTGCGTCCCCACTGAAGATCTGCTTTGCAAAGAAAAATACGCTACTCCCTTCTGCTTTCGGAAAGATTTGATCTAGAAAATTAAATTTCTCTATCGATTCACTTAGAGAAATCGATCTTTCCTCAAAACTCGACCTCCTTGGCCCAAGGACTGCGCTGCCTCTGGGGTTTTGAATTGCTGCCAAGACAGAAATTCGAACCTCCTTCTACCTTTCTGCTTTGAGCTCTCCGACCTACGATCTGTGCTCTGATACCATGTGAATAATCGGTGACCTGATTCCTACTGCAACAAACTGACGATATTTCTCCTATTTGTTAAATTACTTTAAACAAATTACTTGCATTTTTCTCCAACAAATATTGAAATGCATACACTCCAGCCTACACAAAATAAAATAATGCGGAAACTAAATAGTGCACTGGAGAGAAATAAACACACAATTACACTGTTTTTTTTTGGACAAACGTCCCTGAAAAAACCCAATGTGGGAAAATCACTGTAGTACCTGAGGGTTTTATTATTATGCAATAGTAATCTGAGTACAAATCATTAGATGCCCAAACTAGCAATCTGATATAGAGAATAATCAATTTAAGACATTTGCATCAATGACACATTGACAAGTACATGAAATAATTTGCAAGTAAAATAGCAAAATGTGTTAGCATAAAATGCACTTAAACTAAGATTAAATGCAATTATCTTGGTTAATTTCAATCTAAATGCCTAGTCTAGATGTGACCTTTATTTCAACTGTTTTGAAACAATTCTCTTATGTAAGCTATGGAAGGGATCCAAGGAAACATAGCCAAGGCTATATTAATGATACCTCCCTTGGATTACCCAACACACCTGATGCCTTCGGTGATGCAGAGACTGTGGTTTTGACGACTGCAAGGTCACCTTGTTAACCACATAAGAGAGTCTATTTCCCTTAAGTGTAAGAGATGTCTTTCAACCAAGCTTATGCTTGAAGGTAAATTGAGTTAAAATGAAACTATGCTAATATTCCTAAATGAAATGCAAGTAAGTTTATTAGTGCTTGTAAGAGAAAATTCCTCAAGTAAATGGAAATATGCTCAATGAGATAACTTAGATAATTGGTCAAAATTATACAAGATACAAGAACATAACCTTCATAAGCACATAAGGTTGTAGATTACTCAAAGTAAGTGTTTTAACAAAAGATATAGCTCCAAAGTATGTTATGCTTGCAAAGTGAGCAAAAGACTTTAAAATAAATGAGCAAGTAACCAGTGAGCCTATAATGGGCAAATATGAAGCAAATTGTTAAACGAAATCAAACTTTTCCACATGAATTAAGATACTTGCATATAATGAAATAAGTTGCTCCATATTGAAATTTCCAAGTTGTACTTGAAAGAAAAACTTCAAATGCAAGACATGAAATGGAAACTAGTAGCAAAATTAAATTTAGAAAGTTATTGTGATGGTGAGATTTGTGTTAATTCCTAAGGCATGCAAAAATGAAAACTAAAAAAACAATGCAAGATCAATCCACCCACATGTCTCTCTTTCTAAATAAGAAGAAAATGATGCCTTGGGTGAAAACCAAGCTCCCATAAGAAAAACTGAATTTTTTTATTAGATTGTTACAAAGATGAGAAACCTTCCAAAAGGTCTCAAGTAAAACTGCAACAGGAATCTTTACAACATATGAGCCTTTTCAAGCACTAGACTTCCTTCTTGAAAGTTAGAATTAGAAACTAAAGTAAGTACAACAAAAGTGCTCTCAAGATTTGAATATGTTAAGAGTCTCTTGGTATTCCAAAACTTTGCCTCCAATGGTGAATGAAATTTTGTAAGAGAGGAGCTAGTCTTCTATGCCCACAGCCTCCTAGAAGATGAAATTCGAAAAAGAAGCTTGGCAGGTCCTACAAGAAAATGGTTAGAGTTTGAGTGATTTTTCTTCAATACTCTTGTCACCAACACTCCAACTTAGGGCTGCAAAATCAAGAGACAATTAGTGTAGAGACAACATGTGAAAGAGATGAAGAAGGAGAGTAGAAGAAATGGACAGAAATAGAGAGGAATGCAGGTTTTTACCCCCAAGAGGGCACACCATTTGAGGAGCCTTGGGATGCCAGAGAAGCCACCAAGGCCATGAAAGAGCTACACATGGATCACTGAGTTTTTCAAAGGATGAGCAACACCTTTAGCACGGGGTGATGATGAGTCCCATTAATAGGTACATTTTTGAAGATTAATATGCCATCCTCTGGCCTTAAAACTATTCTTCTCTTGCATTAATTCACATTTTTCGTTATATTATGCTTAGTAAGAGGAGTAAAAGGTGTTTGTCATAGTATGTGGCCTAATGTGGTTTAATTGCAGTAAAGGAAGCATTTTTGAGGCTATTACTATATAAGGGATTAATGGAGACAACTAGAAGAGAATCTAGGGGGTTTTTCCACCTCCTTAACTCCCTAAACTCTGCTTGGGATCACCATATCCTCTCTCACTAGTTCGAGTTCATTGGCAGCCGAGGGACTCCTAGTCCAAGTGAAGATCAAGAAGGACAAGATCCACCATTTTCGAGATCAAGGAGGGAACCATTCCTACTTTCAAGGGAGCTGCTTCAGCTGCCCTTTTCTATAAATAATCTAGAAGAAGAACTCATTAGGATTCGAATTTTTAGTTTAGCTAGGTGTAGCTATTGAGCTCCAAGCTTGACATTGTTATTTTCAACTTTTATGTGATGTATTAGAATTTCACTTTTTGATAATGAGAAGTTGGATTTTAAGCTACATCTAAGTTAGTTTCAAAGGGTTGAGACCCTTGGATTTGGGTCTAAACCAGAGGCTTTGGTCCCTCTTCTTGTACTTATGTTTCTTCTTGATTCTAAGCAGTTCATAGTTTCTTGCATTTCAATAGAAGTTAACCTATAAAATCATGTGGTTGTAGTCTCTACATCACCTCTCTTGTGGGAGAATGAGTGGAAGGATTCACAACCACAGCCCAAAAAGATTGTGTTTATGATTTCTTGGAAATAGATTAGTGTTAGTTGTCCCGTTTTACATTTGTTTTTTGTAGCATTAGAAGTTAGTTTAGTGATTAGATCAGTGGTATTGCATGAATTATATGTTATTTAAACTCAACTCGTATTTTCCATCATAAGTTATTTCATTTTGTTAATAGTAAATGGATGATTGCATGGGATTGATTGTAGGGTTGGTTGATCTACAGGGAAGGGCACCTTCACCACTTCCACCCTAAGCTCCTTCATCTTCTCCTTCCACTTCCAAACTTTGTCCCAAAACCCTGTTTTATAAGTCATTTTGCCTAGGTCACCAAGAGCACTCATCCTAGTGCAATACAAGCCTCCGAGAGGTCTTGAGCTTGGCTAGGGACTCAAACCAACCTCCTTTCATTTGCTTCAACTACTATCCACCTCTCCATACCCTCAAGCCAATGTTTTCACCTTCAAAAACCACTTCATTTTCTTCACTACAAAAACAAAGTAGAGTTAGCTTCATCATGCAAGTAGGTTATTGATTTATGAGCAAGTGTGAACTAGGTAGATGGTACATGCAATTTTGATTGGTAGTTTGATGAATTATGCAAGGTCAATTAGTTTCCTTTCTGCAAGTAGATGAGATAGTCTGATGAATTATGCAGGATAAGTTAGTTTCCTTTCTACAAGTAGATGAGATAATTTGATGAATTTTGCAAGATAACCTAGTTTTATTTCAGCAAGTAGGTTAGCCTTTGTCCTTTCATGAATTGATTAGTTAAGTTTTTACAAGTTGAGTCAATGGTATTTCTATTTTCATAGCTAGAAGCAATTTCCAATTATTCTTTTATCAAGCTTTCATTCTAATTCAATAGGAGGAAGGGTCTCTTAGCACTTTTTGATCTAATGTCATAACTAAGGGTGGCATGAGTGGAATCCTATCTGCTGTGCATATAGCACTGTCACCTCAAATTTTTTACAAACCCCGGATTGATAATTTGAGTTGAGGAGCCCTTGGGAGATGCAACATTCTTGGTGCATACCAAGGCTCACCAAGGTAGTCAATGTTAGCTTTTGTAACATAGGATGTGTTCTAGCCTTGAAATTTTGTGGAGAGGCTGAAATATAGATCTCCAAAACCCAGAAATCGTCTATGGAAATTCCACCTAGAAGTGTCTCAATTAGATTATTAACTGATTTTTAAATATTTCCTAAGTATAAACTTAGGGAATATGGTTAATTAATCAGTATTAATTGAGATAAGGTGAGAATCATCTAGAAACTCACACAGATCAATCTAGAGATGATCCTAGCCATTGATTAAGTTTTAATCTTGGTCGTTGGTGCTCCAACAATGGATTATAAGAGGGAGCCAATGTGGTGATAGAGAAATCATCTAGTGCAGATACTCAGTGGCCCAAACAATGCAATTTTCTCAATAGCAGCAACTCAACAGAGAAGATAGAGCCAGAGGGTGAGTAGCAGGTGGAAGAGGAGATCAGTGGCATTATGTGAGGAAGATTTCCAATTCCCGAAAGAGTCGAAGGAAGGAAGGCTGAAATCTCCAAAGGGCCAATGTAGGCTCTGCACAGAGGGTGACGTAGGGAGCTCAGCATAGAGGCTGGGGAAGCTACTTCGGAGGCAAAAAATTGCAGTGGGGTGAGAGAAAAATTCTCACAATATTTTTTCCAGTATTTTCCTCATTAGATTCCCTGTTGGACATCTAAATTATTGTACTCAGAATTGTTGTTGAATATTAACAATAAAACCCTCATACGTTGCATCCGTTTTCCCAAGTTGGGTTTTTCCGAGGACAATTGTCCAAAAATAACTATGTCTAAATTATTGTGTGTGTGTTATAATTTCTCACTTTTCAATATTTTATTTTCCGCAGTATTTTTATGGTGAAAATGCAGCTCTAATTTTATTCATTATCTTTCGTAGCAAGTAAACTACATAATTAATTTTAGAGTTAGAAGAATAATTTCCAGTAGCTGCAATAGATAAAATTTCACATGGTATCATAGCATAAGTGATTATCCGAGAAGCTTAGTAATGGAGAGAAAAATTTCGCTACTCAGAGGGAGCAGCAGGTCAAAAAATTTTAGAGGGAGCAGATTCCATTCACTGGCACGCGAAGTTGCTAGGGCAGTTGTTCGATTTTCAATTGCAGGGAGGTAGGAAAATCAAGCTACCTAGATTAGTAATTCCAACAATCAGAGGGAACAATTGCAACGCATATTTTTGCTGAGCAAATTCTTGGTTGGACACATAGGGTTTTGCCACAGGTTGCAAAAGCAGAACCCACATTAGGTGGAAAAGAGGAATAACACACTAAATTTTTCAAGCATAGCCATGGACAAAAGTAACATTCAGGAGACTTCAAATTTTCATTCCAGATTGGAAGACAAATTTGTTTGCTTAGCAGGATCAGCTTCACAGGAGTCTAGTATACAAATTGTGGAGCATCAACTCACATGAGAGGTGTTAGAGGATATTCCTCTAGCTGCAAAGAGGAGCAGATGGACTTCTAGATTACTATGGGAAACAAAACGAAATGTACTCCAGTAGGGAGAGGTACCATAGATTTTCAAGGGGAGTCAGGAGCAAGCACTAGCATTACAGATGTATTGCATGTGCCAGGATTGGGTATGAACCTGATTTCAGTATCCTAGTTATAGGATAAGGGGCATGATATTCACCTCACAGGGAAGAAAGTGTATGTTAAACACCCAAAATGCAAAAAGGTAAGACAAATTAGAGTTTGAAGTAACAGGTTACAGATTGTACCGGTTACAAATCGATTCTCACAAGAGAATGGGACATCTACACCATGGAGCACTCAGGATGCTCAAAGAAACGGTAACAGGGTTTCCAAAACTTGGCACTGAGCATGATGACGTGTGCAAAGGATGCGTGCATGGAAGCATGCTAAGGCGACATTTCCAAGAAGTGACACTAGAGCTGATGGCGTGTTAGGACTTATACACTTAGAGATTTGCGGCCCGATGTCCACTAGAGCTCTCAGCGGTGCCCAATATTTCATCAACTTTATTGGTGATCATTCTAGGAAAACCTGGATCTACTTCTTGAAGACAAAGGATGAGGTCTTTGATCGTTTCAGAGAGTTTAAAGCTCTCATGGAGAATGCGACAGGGAAGAAGACCAAGGTGCTTCACTTAGATAATGGTGGAGAATATAGTTGATAAAGACTACACAAATTTCTGTGCGAAGGAAGGCATCAAGAGAGAATGGACAACTCCATATAATCCACCCCAGAATGGTGTAGTGGAGAGGAAAAGCAGAACCATTTTTGGAGCTGCAAAGGCTATGTTATATGACTAGGATCTACACAAATTTATGTGGGAAGAAGCATGTAACACGACAGTGTATATTCAGAACAGGACTCCTCATAGAGCATTGGGGAAGAAAACCCCAGGAGTCTTCACAGGGAAGAAACCTGAAGTTAGCCACCTCAGAATTTTTGGCAGCATTGCATATTGCCACGTGCTAGATGATAAACATCCCAAATTGGATCATACTGTAGAGAAAGGGTTCTTCGTTGGGTACAGTGAAACCTCAAAGGCATTGAGAATCTACATTCCTAGCAATAGGAAGATAATAGTAAGGCGAGACTTGAAATTCATGGAGGACCGAGCTTTCAGGAGGTTTCATGAGAGGCCTGCAGGTGATCAAAATCAGTTAGCAGAAGCTCCTTTGGTCTAGCAACAGAGGAAGCCATAGGGGAAGCTAGTGGGACAGGAAGAAGGATAGTCACAAGGGACAAATAATGTGACCAACACCAGTTTTTCCTCAGGTGCAAGAAATCCAAGGAGTTCTCAGTAGATGGAGCAACAGAGACAAGATGAGGAGGAGCTAGAAGAACCTCCAACAACTAGTGGTTGAGCCAGTAGAGAGGTTCGTCAGACATTAAAAGATGCAGAGAAGTTTATTGGAACTCCTAAGACGAGCAAGAGACAGCGCAGACAGCCTGACAGATACCAAGCATTGGTGGCTTAGGTTGCAGAACCTTCCAGCTTTCAGGAGGCCGCACAACGTCAGGTGTGGATAGATTCGATGGTAGAAGAATATAGCTCTATCATGACGAATGATGTTGTGAAGGTAGTGCCTAGGCCAAAAGAAAGATCAGTTGTAGGTTCGAGATGGATCTATAAGATCAAATATGCTATAGACGGCGGTGGAAAAGTACAAGGTGAGGTCCGTGGCAAACGGGTATGCACAAAAACAAGGGATAGATTATGAGGAGACCTTCACCCCAATTTCCATATACACTTCTATCTGGTCAGTTATATCTCTAACAGCTCATATGGGATGGTAGATTCACCAGATGAATGTCAAGACAGCCTTCTTGAATGGGTTGATGGAGGAAGAAGTGTAAATAGAACAGCGAGAGAGCTTTGAGACTCATGAGAGGCACATGCATGTGTGCAAATTGAAGAAAGCTCCATACACACTCAAGCAAGCTCCTAGGGCATGGTATGGTAGAATTGACACCTACTTGTAGTAGATGGGATTCGTTAAGTGTGACGCAGATCCCAACCTTCACTATTTGATGGTAGAGGATGAGCCACTCATTCTAGTTTTGTATGTGGATGATCTCTTTTGGACAGGACCATCAGGGCTCATAGAGGACTGCAAGAGGACCTTGGCAGCAAAATTTGACATGAATGATTTGGGGTTGATGCACTATTTCCTAGGATTGGAAGTGTGGCAGAAGGATGGGGAAATCTTCCTTGGGCAAGGAAGATATACTACAAATATTTTGAAAAGGTTCAGAATGTAGGATTGCAGATCCATGTCTACGCCCATGATTACCAACTGAAAGAAGATAGATGTATCAAATGACAAGGATGTCGATCCCACCTTGTATAGACAACTCATTGCGTCTATCATGTATCTGGTCAACACTAGGCCAGATATCTGCTTCGCAGTGAATACCCTCAGTCAAGTCATGGTAGAACCGAAAAGGGTACATTTGGTAGCAACGAGGCATATTCTGAGATCTATTTGCGGCACAGTCAAGTATGGGTTGAAATATACTCGAGAGGATGACATCAAACTTTGTGGGTACATAGATGCAGATTGGGCAAGCAGTTCAGTGGACAGGAAAAGTACCTCTGGGTACTGATTCAATGTTGGATCAGGGATGGTTTCTTGGTGTAGTAGGAAGTAGAAGTCAGTAGCACTGAGCTCTGCAGAAGCAGAGTATATGGCAGCCAACACAGCTATGTGCGAAGCTATATGGATTCAGAAGCTGCTAGTAAGCTTGTTTAGCCAGAGGATGGAGGTGACCATTGGCTATTTTGATAACCAGAGTTGCATAAAGCTCTCTGAGAATCCAATGTTTCATGGCAGGTCGAAGCACATCGATATTCAATGTCACTTTATCAGAGACTATACAACGAGGAGCATTCCAGCTACAGTATGTTCCCACAGAAGAGTAGGTTGCAAATATACTCATGAAAGCTCTAGGGAGAGCTAAGTTCATATATTTTTGAGAACAGATGGGTAAGGTGGAGAACTCGTTTCAGTAGCAGGGACAGGCTATTTTGGATGCTTTTCTGTTGCAGATGTTGCAGTTGCAGCAACAACAGATGAGAGAGAGTTGCAGTGCAGATGCATTGTTGGCAGCAGTATGGCAGTGTCAGCAACAGTACAAATGCAACATATATCAGAGTTGGGCAGTGGTTGGTGGGCAATATGGCCAAACATCAGCAGTGTAATAGGAGATGATGCAGAGGTAGGGTGTGCAGTAGCACTAGAACATATTCTTTGCTATAAGAGAGTGTTAGTTTTTGTAGCATTGGATGTGTTCTAGCCTTGAAGTTTTGTGGAGAGCCTAGAATAAAGGAGATCTCCAAAACCCAGAAATCGTTTATGGAAATTCCACCTAGAAGTGTTTCAATTAGATTATTAACCGATTTTTAAATATTTCCTAAGTCTAGACTCTAAACTTAGGGAATATGGTTAGTAATCAGTATTAATTGAGATAAGGTGAGAAGCATCTAGAAACTCACGCAGATTGATCCAGAGATGATCCTAGCCATTGATTAAGTTTTAATCCTGGTCGTTGGTGCTCCAACAGTGGATTATAAGAGGAAGTCAATGTGGTGATGGAGAAATCATCCAGTGCAGATAATCAGTTGCCCAGGAAGTTTGATTTTCTCAGTAGAAGAAGCTCAGCAGAGAACATCGAGCCAGAGGGTGAGTAGCAGGTGGAAGAAGAGAGCAGTAGCATTCTGGGAGGAATATTTCCAGTTCCTGGAATTGTCGAAGGAATGAAGGCCAAAATCTCCAGAGAGCCAGTGTAGGCTCTGCCAGAGGGTGACAAAGGGAGCTCAGCGTAGAGGTTGGGGAAGCTATTTCAGAAACAAAAAATAGTTGTGGGGGGGGAGAAAAATTCTTGCGATATTTTTGCCAGTATTTTCCTCAGATTAGATTCTGAGTTGGGCATCTAAATTATTGTACTCAGAATTGTTGATGAATATTAATAATAAAACCCTCATCTGTTGCACCGATTTTGCCAAGGTGGGTTTTTCCAAGGACAATTGTCCAAAAATAACTGTGTCGAAATTATTGTGTGTGTTATAATTTCTCAGTTTCCAGTATTTTATTTTTTGCAATATTTTTATTCTGAAAATTGCAGTTGTGATTTTATGCATTATTCACTGTAGCAAATAAACTCCATAATTAATTTGTGAGTTAGAAGAATAATTTATGGTAGCTACAATAGATAAAATTTCATAGTCAGGGATATCCCCAACCATTTGAAGCCCCCCTATGCTAACATTCTCGACAAATTCATCAAAGTTGTGGGTGACCACCTAACTTATGCTTTAAGGGACAAGAAACCTTCAACCTTGGCTGAGGCTAAAGAGATAGCAATGGAAGTTGAGGGGAAAACTTATAAATCTCCAGAATGGATGTTAATGACCACACCAAGGCTAAATAAGAGGTCAAGAAGGAAAAATCCAAAGATCAACACGAAGAAACCCTTCTGGTGCTCATCAAGAAAATGGAAAAGCTCAACAAATAAATGAACTCATGAGATAGGCTCTACATGAAGAAACTCACTACCTTGGAAAGGGCCCAAAAGTATAGCTACATCCCAAAAGGGAAGCCTTTTCTACAAAGCAAAATGAAGAAGACAAGCCGAGCTCATCTCAATTCCCAAACACTTTGGCTCCAACTAATGTAGTTGAGCAAGATTCATCTTCCGAAGATGAGCAAAGTGATGAGGATGAGAGTGATGATGGAAAAGTAGATGAGCAGGCTAACCTTGTAGAATTTGATGTCTTCAGTATTCTGCTAGGAGGTTCATATACTCATCCTCCCATTAGTGAGGTCACCTTCAAAGAAGAAAGGGAAGAGCCAGTCCTTAACGCTAATGATAGTGGAAGATTCAAAGGAGTCTAATATTCATAAAAGGACAACAATAAAGACCCCACAACCTCCAAGGAACCCAACAAAGATGACTCAATTCCCAAGCAGGTCCCTCATAAGGAATCTCTCCCTAAAGACCCTCCTAAA
This sequence comes from Pinus taeda, assembly GCA_000404065.3. Lineage (NCBI taxonomy): Eukaryota > Viridiplantae > Streptophyta > Pinopsida > Pinales > Pinaceae > Pinus > Pinus taeda. The sequence goes on along the minus strand of APFE030104260.1, from coordinate 88,047 downwards.
AGGATCCTTCAAAGAAGGCCAATCCCAAAAAGGATCCTCAAAAGAAGGATACCATCAAGAAAAAGGAAAAGGGCAAAGAGGTTGGACTTGACATTAGTCTAGAGACTACTATAGGGAAAATAATTGTATCAGTTCCATTAAAGGAGATTGCGAAACTTCCCCGACAACAATGGAAAATCAAGAAATCCCTGGGTTTTGAAGAGGAAGAATTACCCAAGACTTGCAAAATATTCACCTTCCCAATTTAAACCCAGGACATAAGACATTCATGATTACCTTGGCCATCAATGACCTTCTGTTACATAATTGTATGTTGGACTCGGAGGCCTCCGCAAACATCATGCCACTAAAAATAATGAAGAAATTGGGTCTTAACATCACTCGGCTATATAAAAATATGCATGGTTTTAACTCCAAACCTGTAGAAGTTGAAAGCCTCATAAAGGACATTAAGGTTTCTTTGGCTATGAACCCTGATATATCATTACTAATGGACATTGTAGTCATAGATATCCTTGATGTATGGGGGATGCTACTATCAAGGAAGTGGGAAGCCACTGTTGGGGGTCATCTTCAAATGGACTTGTCATATGCTAGTATCCCGCAATCAGATGGAAACCCCTTCATCCTTTACAGAGAGCCTACTTACCCTTCTCATGTGGTCAAGCTAGGACCGATCCCATACTACAAGACACATGAGACTGAGAAGCCTTTTTCTATTCTCCCTTTACAAGAAGTTTGTATTCTCAAGTGACCAAATCACAAAGCCAAAAAAAGTGGACGCCTAAAAGAATACAAGGTCGTGGATGTAGTATTGGTAGATAAAAATCCAATGTCCATAAAGGTTCATGGGAAAGTTGGGGTGGATTATTACTACATTGCTAAACTCAAGAATGGACTTTGATCGGAACCGGTCAAGTTAAGTCGTATCACCCCTTTCCTTGATACTTGACATTGTATTATATGCATGTTAGAGTAGGATGCATTGCATGCTAATTTTCTCATTAGAGCTAACATCATATGACATTTCTCATGGCAGATTAACTGCATTTAGATTAAATTTGCATATTTTTACTTTCCTGTTGATTTTGTGGCCTAATACTAAGCATGGGTGATCATAAGGCACCACAAAAACATGTTGCCCCGTGTGCTTGGTCTTTGAAATGTGCAGGTAACAGGTCTACAGTACCAAGAGATTGATAGTGTTCTCATGACCTCCAGTTTGAGTGGCTTCGCAAACTTTTTCGAGAGCTCATGTCCCAGTTGGAGCCTAATGTTACCCACCACCTGTGGGTAGTATGCACAGGAGAAATTTTTCTCCTGGATGGTCCTTAGCTAACAGCCCCTTGCAGCCCCCAGATAGCTTGATGTGCCATTTTCTCTGCCACCTGAGACAGCCATGTGATCCCTCGCCTATCTATTATGAATGTATGTTTGAAGGTGGGCCTCCCGACCCCAAAGGTATGACTTTTCATTGGTTTGGTTGAGTAATTTTGTTTACTTTTCATGGGAAATTTTGGGCATGAATTGGTCGGGGGATTCGGCGAAAAGAGTGGTTTAGGATTGTATTCTTGTCTCCACTGCCGCTTTCGTGGTTACCCTTGTATCCTAGTTTCGTGGGATCTCCTTTACTAACCATTTGGCTTTTGGGTTGGCACTACATGAGAAATCCTGATTTTGGTTGCGTTGTCCCGCTTCTTGATACCACCTGCATCACTCCCGTTGCACTCATTTTATCCCCATTCATCTATTTTCCAATCCAGATCCACATGTGTCCACTGACTCCACATATGGTTAGCCTCCCCATCCCCTTGTCCACACCTTGGGTTGGACCTAGAACAATGCCCTTGAGCTTGATGCTGCTAAAAAGAAAAGCAAAAGCATAATTTGGCCACTCTCAACAGGAAATGTACCACAAAATGAAAAAGATGGCCAAGACATACAAATTTAGTGCGTGGGCAAAAGCCAAACATGAGCTCTACCCCTTATCCATGGCCACCACCCTGGTTCCTATGGGCCCTAGATGAGTCCCCACTATCATTAAGAAACCCATGATTGTCCCAACCCCGGGGAACGGTGAATCGCCCCACCTTAAGGGGGTATCCACTGCTACATATTACACATCATGTTCTCATCCCTTGGAGCCCCGAGCAGTTACGAAGAAAAATCAATAGAAGGCAAAAGACATATGAAGAAGAGTGGAAAAACAAAGGTCGAGGTAACTCATGTACCACGATTTTCTCCCTCTTACACTCATACCCAGGTGTGGGCTTGCCTTATTATAGTTACCCATGAACCTTGACATCTGGTTTGGATGATTCCCCTAATCCCCACTTCATTCCATTATTATATCATTTTCCACCTACCACTTAAAGGATGTACCATGGACATGTCACCCCCTTTAGAGGTTGAAACCACCTAATAGAGTCCTTGGTTAACCCCCTATTGAGCTTAGAGACACTTATACATGCCAAAGCCCACTATGGAAGGGCATGCCACCATGGAGTTCCCCATTGATCCCATGACTTGTAAGCTTTAATACTTGAGTATTCTAATGACTTATTGTATTGGAGGGAAAGGGGACGCGTTGAATCTTATGCAGGATTGCAGGCGTGCCTTCATTTGGGGTTTGGTCTCTCTATACTAGGTCCTAGCCCTCCAAAGGGCCACATTAGCACCTTGTAGGGTGAGCATTGAGAGCCATGGGCCTCCACCATAGCAAATATTACTTAATGGATTCCCAACACCGATCATTGATTGTTGGCGTTCCACCTTTTTGGATGAAGATGATGCACCTGGTTCACCATGTCCAGACGGCTCCACACTTGCACCATAAACTTAGCAGATGTTCCAGGTGTTATTTTTTGTAGCATCAAATGTGTTCTAGCCTTGAAATTTTGTGGAGAGGCTAGAATACATGAGATCTCCAAAACTCATAAATCGTTTATGGAAATGCCAACTAAAAATGACTTAATTAGATTATTAGTTGTTTTTTAAATATTTCCTAAGTCTAAACTTAGGGAATATGACTAAGTAATTAGAATTAATTATGTTATGGTGTGAATATTCTAGAAACTCACATGGATCGACTTCAAGTTAATCCTAGCCATTGATTAAGATCTAATCTTTCCCGTTGAAGTCTCAACAGAGGATTATAAGAAGAAGTCAATGGGGCTTGAAGAAATTACTTGTGCAGTTCAATTTCATGAGAAAATCGATTTCCTAAGTAGAAGCATTCAGTTGCCAGAAAGAGAGCTAGAGAAATCAAAGTAGTGAGAGAGGCGCAGGGACAATGAAGTCGGAGGAAGATTTCCTAATCTGGTGAATGCATTTGCAAAGAGGCTGACATAGAGCAATGCAGTAGCCTCTAGAGGTAAAGTCGAATTGGTGGGGAGAGTCAGAATTTCAGTGCCAGAAGCTGGGTAACGGTTCCAAAGGCTAGGAGAGACATTTTCCTAGACAACAGTTGGTCAGATGGATTGAGAAGTTGTTCTGAGCTGAGAGAAGCAACAACTGCGCTAGGACAATGCAGTAACTGTGTAGAGGTAGTTTGGATGACTCAATTTGAGCTGAGGTCAGTGTCGGGATTTGCCTGTGGAGTGAGGAATTCCTCCTCACTAGATTTTATTGCTAGTACTTCTCTGTAGGATTGCCAGTTTTGGCATCCAATTGTACTCAGATTATTTCACTACTGCATAATAATAAAACCCTCAACTCCTACATCGGTTTCTTGAGTTGGGTTTTCCGGGGACATTGGTCCAAAAATAACTATGTTATTTTATGTGTGCTAGTATTTCTTCCAGTGTTTATTTCTTCCGTAGTTTATTTGTGTTGAATTTTCTAGGTCTATCCGTTAGAGAATTAATCTGTATTTTGCTAGTTTATTTCTTCTACTTGTAAATTTTGAACAAGTTATTTAAAACATTTAAATACCGAAATAAACAAAATACAGTCACAACATCTACAGATCATCAGTTGAAAGAAAACAAACACACAAGTGACACCGTTATTTTTGGAAAAATGTCACCGGAAAACCCCAATGCAGGAAAACCGGTGCAATTATTCTGAGGGTTTATTATTATGCAATATTTCCTTGAGTACCACTAGGTGCCTAACCGGCTCACTCAACAGAGAAAAATACAAGGATTCAATACCTCTCTATTAGGAAACAGGTATTCAGAAAACATGTCCCACGAAACCCTCTCCAGCGTCTCTGAAGCTCTGCGCTAGCCCTTTTGGCCTCTGCGTCAGCCTCAAACCTCTGTGTCATCTTTCTGAGGCACTACACAGCCTCTGGGACCCTCTGGCCTCGCTGTCTCTGTTGGGCTCTGCATGGCCTGAACTGGTTGCTGCCTCTCGCTCTCGACTTCTGCGCTGGTTTCTTGGCATTGTCTCTACCTCTCTGCCCAATACTCATTGCCCCTCGTTGCTGATCACTGATTCAACTTTGCTTAGCAACCCCGCTCTAGCAAAATGAATGACTGATCACTCCGATGTGTCTTCCAACTGACTCTCAAGCCTCCTCTTATACTTTTCTTGTTGGTCCTTCAATGACTGAGATTAAATCTCTAATCAACGGCTAAGATTAGATTTGGCTTAATCCATGACTTTTGGAACCTTCTAACCCAGTTTTTATATTAAATCCCATTAATATTTTATTTTTTCCTTAAGTTTAGACTTATGAACTCCATTAAAAATACTAATATTCAATATCTCCCAACTGGTACAATCGTCCAACCCATTTTCTTAGGTCTTGGAGATCTCATGTGCTTAGCCTCTTCCCCATTTTCATGGCTAAAGCACATCCGATGCTACCACAAATCAACATGTTGATTTGGGGTAGCATCGGATGTGCTCTAGCCACACAATTTGGTGGAAAGGCTAGGGCACATGAGATCTCCAATACCCAGAAAGGGTTTGGGCAGATTCTAAACAGATTAGGAAATATAAAAATAATTAATATTTTTAATGGAGTCCCTAAGTCTAAACTTAAGGGAAAATAAAATATTAATGGGTATTAATATGAATCTGTGTTAGAATGGTCCAAAAGATGTGGATCAAGCCAAATCTAATCTTACCCGTTGATTAGGGACTTAATCTCAGCCATTGAGATGTCAATAGGAAAAGTATAAGAGGAGGCTTGAGGGTCACTTGGAGGAGGACCCCAGAGTGATTAGTCATTCTATTCTCTAGAGCGGGCTTTACTAAGAGAGATAGAATCAATGATTAGAGAGCAACAAAGGGGTATTGAGTACAGAGAGATAGAGAGGCAGAGATAGTGTCGAGAGAGCAACAAAGCAGCCAGATAGAGTGACGCAGGAGTAGCCAGTGCTCACGCAAGGCCACGCAGAGGCAGCTAAGTGTTGTGCAGAGCTTCAGAGAGGCCAGTGTAGCTGACGCAAAGGCTCAAATAGCTGACATAGGGCCTCCTGGGGCTGACGTAGGGCCAGCGTTGGGCTAGGAAAGGTTGATGCAGTCCAGATTGGGCAGACGTTAGGGTTTCTGGGGCAGATTGGTGTTGAGTAGATGCCTAAAGGATTATCTGGGGTTTCAACCAATAGATTTGTCAGAAACTGAGAGGTATTACTGCCAAAGAAATTTTCTGTTGGGTAGGCCATTTTCGGACCCAAATTGTACTCTAATATGGCTTAATAAGAAAACCCTTAGATAGTTGCACCAGTTTTCCCACATTAGGTTTTTCCGACGACACTAGTCCCAAAATAATGGTGTCATATGGTGTGTTTGTTTCTGTTTCTTTTAGTTGTTGATCTATAATATGTTGAGCATGCACTAGTGTTTATTTTCAGTATTTACATTGTAAATAACTTGTTAAGGAAAATAACAAGTAACTAGGAATAAATCAAATAAAGTGCATGGAGGGTTTCTAACTAAGTAAACTTAGAAACTTCAACATGGTATCAGAGTGTGATTGCAGATCACAAGAGGACTAAAAGACATCAGCCGAGCAGAGCAATAATAATAGAAAACAACTGTCCCGAGGTGACAGAAGTTGTTTCTAGCAGCATAGAAGCCAAGGAGTGCGACGCAGAGCCAGCCAAGGCTACGCAGAGGCAGCCGGGAGGTGCACAGAGCCTCAGAAAGGTTAGCGTTGTTGAAGCAAAGGACGAGAGGGTTGACGCAGGGCCGCCCAAGGCTGAGGTAGAACCATCTGGCATGACGCAAGGCCAGCGTGAGGCAGAGAGGGGCTGACACAGCCCACAAATAGGTAGTTGTTGGGGTTTAGAAGGCTGCAGGAATATTGCAGAGTGGAGTTGGTGAGGTACTGTAGTCAAAACAATATGTGACAGAGCAAGGCCAGAGGAGTTGCTATCAAGGGTTTCTAGCCAAAGAGCCCGGATCAGTGGTGCGGTTGCACAAGACGATCAATGTAGGGGGCATCTCGACAAACAACAGAAGGATTTCTAGGAGGGAAATCAGGGCTCAGAGGGAGTCTAGAAGAGAACTTCTAGACGGGAAGTAGAGACTTAGAGGAGTCGAACAAAGAACTTCCAAGAGGGAAGTAGAGGAGCATCATAGCACTACACGGAGTAAGAAACCAGGATAGACTGGACGAAGCATCGAACATCGCAGTTTAGAAGGCCAAAATCTTATCCATACTTGACAGGAATCGTGTCAAGAACTTCGCCTTGAAGGTAATAGCTATCCCAGTCGACCCCAGTGATAATGATAGGTATGAGGAGGCGATGGCAAGGGCTAAGAGCATTATCCTTGATAGGGTCAAGGATCATGTAGTACCACACATAGCCGAGAAGGAAATAGTATTTGAGATGTGGGAGGCTCTCAAGAAGTTGTACCAGCATACTTCTGTTGAGAGAAGAATGCTGCTCGAGAATCAGATGAGGTCGTATCAGATGAAGAAGGGAAAATCGATTGACACATTCCTCGAAGGACTAAATGAGATCCGAGATCAGTTGACTACTATAGGGGCGACATCGGATCAGGAGCTAATGGTGAGGATAGCCCTAAATGTTGTCTCAGAAGACTGGGAAGTGTTTGTTGAGAGTATACTGGGCAGAGGGACACTTTCACCTTGGGACGAGATGTGGGCAGCTCTTTTCCAGGAAGAGATCAGAAGACAGTCGAAAATAGGTAGCAGCAGCAAGGGGATCAAAGTCAAGCAGGAGGAGGAAGATGTGGCCCTAACATATGAGGGAAAGCAGGAAAAGGGGAAGAAGAAGGATCTCTCCAAGATCAAGTGCTTCCACTGTGGGGAGCTAGGTCATCATGCGACCTAGTGTCCAAGGAAGAAGAGTAAGGCAGAATCTTTTGAGACTAAGGCAGCCACAACACGGGCAAAGAAGGAAGTTTTGACAGACGATGACTGTGCCATGAGTGCACACGCGCCACTTGAGTAGAAGTGGGGAGACATCGAGCTGTAGTCAGGCGGACTACAGGCAATGAAGGGGTAGCATCCTCGAGGTACCCAGCCTCTTGGATTAGACCTTGCTACGGGAGCCCCGACGAGGAGTAGCACGATTGGCTGAGTGGGTAGAGACGGATGCGGATGGAGCGATAGAGAGAGCTACAGTGCAAGTGTCCCGGGACAGCGCGAGGCTAGCAGGCTGCAACAGTGCGAGAGGCACAGGAGTGTTGCACCAGTGCATGATGGCACCAAGAGGTGTGCAACAGTGTGAAATGCAGGGAGTTGTTGTAGCAGCGCAGAGGTCAGAGAGGGACCACTTGTCAGCGGCAAAGGGAGCTTCAACATCAGTGGGTGTCTCTAGCCCAACAAGGATGTCAGTTGGGAGATCAATTACTTACTTCTCAGTAACTGAGTTGCAGTGTGTTGAAGTTTCTAAGTTTACTTAGTTAGAAACCCTTCATGCACTTTTTCTAATTTATTCCTACCTACTTATTATTTTTCCTTTAACAAGTTATTTACAAAGTAAATACCAAAAATAAATACGAGTGCATGCTCAACATATTACAGATAAACAACTAAAAGAAACAAGAACAAACACGCCACAGACACCATTATTTTTGGACCAATGTCCCCGAAAAAACCCAATGCGGGAATACTAATGCAACTATCTGAGGGTTTTCTTATTAAGCAATATTGAGTACAATTAGGTGCCGAAACTGGCCTACCCAATAGAGAATTTCCTTAGCAGCTATACCTCACAGTTTGAGAGAAAACTCTAGGTTGAAACCCCAGAAAATCCTTCCGGTAGCTCTTCAGCACAAAACTGCTCTACAACCCCAGCGTCTGCCCAATCTGGACTGCCTCAGCCCCTCACTATCTCACGTTGGCCCTGCGTCAGCCTTTCTTGGCCCGTGTCAGCCCCAGGAGGCCCTGCACCAACTTTCTGGGCCTCTGTGTCAGACACGCTGGCCTCTCTGGTGCTCTGCACAACACTTGGCTGCCTTTGCATGGCCCTGTGTGAGCCCTTGTTGTCTCTGCATCACTCTCCTTGGATGTTGTGCTGCTCTCCCGGCACAATCTCTGCCTTCTCTTTTTCTCTGTACTCAATGCCCCTCAGCTGCTCCCCCGATCACTGATTCTATCTCTCTTAGCAAACCCTGCTTCAGAGAATAAAATGACTGACCACTCTGGTGTATTCTCCAAGTGACGCTCAAGCCTCCTCTTATACTTTTCTTGTTGACATATCAACGACCGAGATTAAGTCTATAATCAACGGCTAAGATTAGATCTGACTTGATCCATGTATTTTGGACCACTCTAACACAGATTCATATTAATACACATTAATATTTTATTTTCCCTAAGTTTAGACTTAGGAACTCCATTAAAAATATTAATTATTTTAATATCTCCTGATCTGTTTAGAATTTGCCCAAACCCTTTCTAGGTATTGGAGATCTCATGTGAACCAACCTCTCCACCAAATTCTGTGGCTAGAGAACATCCGATGCTACCCCAAATCAACACTCCCTCTTAGCGAGGACTATGCTCTAGCAATACTCCTTACTGAGTATTACTCTGATCATCCGGCATCGGTACCTATGCTGATGCTAGGCCTTCCTGCCTAACATCCTCTGCACTGCTACTTCCTGTACTGCTGCTCATGGTTCTGCCACTGCCATTGTTGCATCTGTACGACAGCTCCCTCTGCATCTGTGTTGTTGCTAGTCCTTTCTCCCAGCACTGCATCCACACTACACCTCCTCTCATCATGTTGCATCGTGCCGCCTACTGCTACACTGCAACTCAGTTACTGATAAGTAAGTAACTGATCTCCCAACTGACCGACCTATTGGGCTAGAGACACCCACTGATGTTGAAGCTCCCTCTGTCGTTGACAAGTGCTTCCTCACTGACCTCTGCTCTACTGCAACAACTCCCTGCATCTCGCACTGTTGCACACCTCTCTGTGCTCTCCGGCACTAGTGCAACACTCCTGTGCCTCTCTCACTGTTGCAGCCTACTAGCCTCATGCTGTCTCAGGATTCCTGCACTGTAGCTCTCTCTGCCGCTCCATCCACATTCGTCTCTACCCACCTAGCTAGTCCTGCTACTCCTTGTCCAATCTCCCATAGCAAGGTCTAATCCAAGAGGTTGGGTACCTCAAGGATCCTGCCCCTTATCGTCTGTAGTTCGCCTAACTACAGCTCGATGTCTCCCCACTTCTGCTCAAGTGGTGCGTTTGCACTCATGGCACAGTCACCGTCTATCAAAACTTCCTTCTCTGCCCATGCTGGTGCTGCCTTAGTCTCGAAAGACTCTCCCTTACTCTTCTTCCTTAGACACTGGGTTGCATAATGACCCATCTCCCCACAGTGGAAGCACTTTATCTTGGAGAGATATTTCTTCTTCCACTTCTCCTGCTTTCCCTCAGATGCTAGGGCCACATCTTCCTCCTCCTACTTGACTTTGATCCCCTTGTTGTTGCTACCCGTCTTTGACTGTCGTTTGATCTATTCTTGGTGAAGAGCTGCCCACATCTCGTCCCAAGGTGGAAGTGTCCCTCTGCCTAGTATACTCTAGACAAATGCTTCCCATTCTTTTGAGACAACATTCAGGGTTGTCCTCACCATAAGCTCCTGATCCGGTGTCGCCTCTATAGCAGTCAAATGATCTTGGATCTCATTCAGTCCTCCGAGGAAGGTGTCAATCGGTTCTCCCTTCTTCATCTGGTACGACCTCAACTGATTCTCAAGTAGCATTCTTCTCTGCACAGAAGTATGCTGGTACAATTTCTTGAGGGCCTCCCACATCTCATATGCCGTTTCCTTCTCGGCAACGTGGAACTACATGGTCCTTGACCCCGTCAAGGATGATGCACTTGGTCCTCGCCATTGCCTCTTCGTACCTTCCATTATCATTAGGGTCGACTGGGACAGTTATTACCTTCAAGGAGAAGTTTCTGACACGATTCCTGTCAAGCACTAATAAGATTTTGGCCTTCCAGACTACGAAGTTTGATGCTTCGTCCAGTCTATCCTGGTCTCTTACCCTGTGTAGTGCCATGATGCTCCTCTATTTCCCTCCTGGAAGTTTTCTATTCAACTCTTCTGGGTCTCTACTTCTCGTCTGGAAGTTCTCTTCTGGACTCCCTCCTAGAAATCCTTCTGCAGCTTGTCGAGATGCCCCCTACACTGATCGACTTGTGCAGCTGCACTTCTAATCTAGGTTCCTCGGCTAGAAACCCTCGGTAAAAACTCCTTTGGCCCTGCACTGTCAAGTACTGTTCTAACTACAGTACCTCACCAACTCCACTTTGCAATATTCTTGCAGCCTTCTAGACCCCAGTAACTGCCTCTCTGTGAACTGCATCAGCCCCTCTCTGCCTCACGCTGGCTCTGGGTCACCACGAATGGGAATGCGTCAGCCTTGGGATGCCCTGCATCAGCGCTCTGGACCTCTGCATCAGCAACACTGGCCTCTCTGAGGCTCTGAGCAGTTCCCGACTTCTTTTGCGTGGCTTTGGCTGGCTCTGTGTCACACTTCCTTGGCTTCTGTGTTGCTAGAAACAACTTTTGTCACCTGGGGACAATTGTTTTCTGCTGCTATTGCTCCGCTCCGCTGATGTCTTTTAGTCCTCCTATGATCTGCAATCACACTCTGATACCATGTTGAATTTTCTAAGTTTACTTAGTTAAAAACCCTTCATGCACATTTTCTGATTTATTCCTAACTACTTGTTATTTTTCCTTTAACAGGTTATTTACAAAGTAAATGCTGAAAATAAACATGAGTGCATGCTCAACATATTACAGATCAACAACTAAAAGAAACAAGAACAAACACACCACATGACACCATTATTTTTGGACCAATGTCCCCAGAAAAACCCAATGCAAGAAGACTGGTGCAGCTATATGAGGGTTTTCTTATTAAGCAATATCAAAGTACAATCTAGGTGCCGAAACTAGCCTACCCAATAGAGAATTTCCTTAGTAACTATACCTCACAGTTTGAGAGAAATCTGCTGGTTGAAACCCCAGAAAATCCTTTCGGTAGCTCTTTAGCACAAAACTGCTCTGCAACCCCAGCATCTGCCCAATCTGGACTGTGTCAGCCCCTCACTGTCTCACGCTAGCCCTGCGCCAGTCTTCCTTCGCCTGCATTAGCCCCAGGAGGCCCTGCATTAGCTTTTTGGGCCTCTGCGTCAGACACGCTGGCCTCTCTAGTGCTCTGCACAACACTTGGCTGCCTCTGCGTGGCCCTGCGTGACCCCTTGCTGTCTCTGTGCCACTCTCCTTAGTTGTTGCACTGCTCTCCTGGCACAATATCTGCCTTCTCTGTTTCTCTGTACTCAATGCCCCTCAGCTGCTCTCCCGATCACTGATTCTATCTCTCTTAGCAAACCCCGTTCTAGATAATAGAATGACTAATCACTCTGGTGTATTCTCCAAGTGACCCTCAAGCCTCCTCTTATACTTTTCCTATTGACATATCAACGACCAAGATTAAGTCCCTAATCAACAGCTAAGATTAGATCTGGCTTGATCCATGTCTTTTGGACCACTCTAACACACGATCGTATTAATAACATTAATATTTATTTTCTCTAAGTTTTAGACTTTAGGGACTCCATTAAAAGTATTAATTATTTTAATATCTCCTGATTTGTTTAGAATTTGCCCAAACCCTTTCTGGGTATTGGAGATCAGATGTGCCCCAACCTCTCCACCAAATTTCGTGGCTAGAGCACATCCGATGCTACCCCAAATAAACATAGTGCAGTATGGGCAACACGATGCAGCATGATGAGAGGAGGTGCAATGTGGATGCAGTGCTAGGACAAAGGACCAGCAGCAACACGAATGCTGAGGGAGCTGTCATACAGATGCAACAGTGGCAGTGGCAGAACCATGGGCAGCAGTACAGGATGCAACAGTGCAGAGGATGTTGGGCAAGAAGGCCTAGCATCAGCACAGGTACCGATGCCGGATGATCAGAGTAATACTCAGTGAGGAGTATTGCTAGAGCACAGTCCTCGCTAAGAGGGAGTGTTGATTTGGGGTAGCATTGTATGTGCTCTAACCACGAAATTTGGTGGAGAGGTTGGTTCACATGAGATCTCCAATACCCAGAAAGGGTTTGGGCAAATTCTAAACAGATCAAGGGATATTAAAATAATTAATATTTTTAATGGAATCCCTAAGTCTAAATTTATAGAAAATAAAATATTAATGGGTATTAATATGAATCTTTGTTAGAATGGTCCAAAAGACATGAATCAAGCCAGATCTAATCTTAGCCATTGATTACGAACTTAATTTCGGCCGTTGAGATGTCAACAGGAAAAGTATAAGAGAAGGCTTGACGGTCACTTGGAGAAGGACACCAGAGTGATCAGTCATTCTATTCTCTAGAGTAGGCTTTGCTAAGAGAGATAGAATCAGTGATCGGAGAGCAACTGAGGGGCATTGAGTATAGAGAGATAGAGAGGCAGAGATAGTGTTGGGACTCGGGAGAGTAGCAGAGCAGCCAGATAGAGTGACACAGGAGCAACCAATGCTCACGCAGGGCCACGCAAAGGCAGTTAAGTGCTACGCAGAGCTCTAGAGAGGCCAGCATAGCTGACGCAGAGGTTCCCGATGTTGAAGCTCCCTCTGCCGCTAACAATTGCTCCCTCTACTGACCTCTACACTGCTGCAACAACTCCCTGCACCGTTGCACACCTCTTTGTGCCATCCTGCACTGGTGCAACACTCCCGTGTCTCTCGCATTATTGCAGCCTACTAGCTTTGCGCTACTCGGAGACTCCTGCACTGTAACACTCTCCGTCGCTTCATCCACATCCGTCTCTACTGACATTTGCCAGTCCTACTACTCACTCTTCGAGGCTCCCGTAGCGAGGTATAATCCAAGAGGTTGGGTACCTCAAGGATCCCGCCCTCATCGCCTGTAGTCTTTCTGACTACATCTTGATGTCTCCCCACCTCTTCTCTAGAGGTACATGAGCACTCATGGCACAATTTTCATCCTCCTTGATTTCTCCGCCTTCGATGGCACTACCTTAGAGTCGGAAACCTCTCCCTTGTTCTTCTTCCTTGGACACTCGTTCGCATAGTGACCCAATTCCCCACAGTGGAAGCACTTGACCTTAGAGAGGTCCTTCTTCCTCTTCTCCTGCTTTCCCACAGATGCCAGAGTTGCATCCTCTTCCTCTTCCTTCTTGATCTAGACTCCTTTGCTACTACTTCTTGTCTTGCTCAGCCGTCCGATCTCCTCTTGGGGAAGAGTTGCCCACAGTTCTTCCCAATCTGGAAGACTCGCCCTGCCTAGTATGCTCTGGACAAATGTCTCCCACTCCTTGAAGACTGTGTTAACTGCGGTCTCACCATCATCTCCTGATCCGACATGGCTCCTATGGAAGTCAGCTGGTCCTAGATCTCCTTCAACCGACCGAGGAAGTGATCTATCTACTCCCCCTTCTGGATCTGGTATGACCATAGCTGATTCTCAAGTAGCATCTTCCTCTGCACGGAAGTATGCTGGTACAACGTCTTCAAGGTATCCCACATTTCCTTTTCTGTCTCCTTTTTAGCAATATGTTGGACCACATGATCCTTGACCCCGTCAAGGATGATGCATTTTGCCTTGGCCATTGCCTCCTCGTACCTTTCATTAGCTATCGGGTCAATTGGGATAGCCATTACTCTCAAAGGCGAAGCCCTTGATGCGATGTCTGTCTAGAATGGACAGGATCTTGACCTTCCAGACCACAAAGTTGGACGCTCTGTCTAACCTATCCTGATCCATCAGCCCATTCACGACCATCTCTCTACTCTTCTTTGTCGACTCCTCTAGTCTCTCTACTTCCCACCTGGAACTTCTTGGTTCGAGTCCTGCTGAGTCTCTCTACTTCCCATCTGGAAGTTCTCTTTTAGACTCCCTCTGACTCCCGATTTCCTTCCTGGAAATCCTTCTGCCAACTGTCATGTTACCCCTCTCCGATCGTCTGTGCAACTGCAACAATGATCCAGATTCCTTGGCTACAAATCGGCCTTGATAGCAACTCACTCTACCTTGGTTTTCCCTTGTTAGGTACTGTTCTGACCACATCACCCGACCAGCCTTGCTCCCGCAAACTGCCAACAGCTACCTTCGCCCCAACAACTGAAGGATTGAGCCTCTTGGCTTTGTGCAATCCCAGAACCGGTAAAACAACTCCCTCAGCCAACTGCATAAGCCCTCTTGGGCTCTGCGTGAGCCCTTTTATGCCCTCCTTAGCCTCTGCACTGGCCTCTCTCAGGCCCGGACTAATGACGCAGTCCCTTTGTGTCAACCCTTCCTCTGTCGCTTTCTGCAAGGATCAGCTTTGTCACTTGAGACAGTCGAATCTGCTACAAATGCTCTGCTCAGCTGATGCCTTCAGCATTCCTGTGATCTGCAACCACGCTCTGATACCATGTTGAATTTTCTAAGTCTATTTGTTAGAAAATTAATCTGTATTCTGCTGGTTTATTTCTTCTACTTGTAAATTCTGAACAAGTTATTTAAAACATTTAAATACCGAAATAAACACAATACAGTCACAATATCTACAAATCATCAACTGAAAGAAAACAAACACACAAGTCACACCATTATTTTTGGACAAATATCCCTAGAAAAACCCAATGCAAGAAAACCAGTGCAACTACTCTGAGGGTTTATTATTATGCAATATTTCCTTGAGTACAACTGGGTGCCTAACCATCTCACCCGATAGAGAAAAATACACGCCAGCAATACCTCTCTATTCGGAAGCAGGTATTCAGAAAACCTGTCCCACGAAACCCTCTCTAGCATCTCTGAAGCTCTGCGTTGGCCCTTATGTCCTTTGCGTCAGCATCCTACTGCCCTCCATCAGTCCTTTGAGGCATTGCGCAGCCTCTAGGACACTCTGTGTCACTCCTGTAGCCTCTGCATGTATGACGTAGTCCCTCTGGGCTTTGTTGGGCTCTGCGTGGCTTGAATTGGATGCTGCCTCTCGCTCTCTGCTTCTGCGTTGGACTCTTGGCACTGTCTCTGCCTCTCTGCCCAGTACTCACTGCCCCTCATTGCTGATCACTGATTCAACTTTTCTTAGCAACCCCGCTCTAGCAAAATGAATGACTGATCACTCTGGTGTGTCTTCCAACTGACCCTCAAGCCTCCTCTTATACTTTTCTCATTGGTCCTTCAACGACTAAGATTAAATCAAACAATCAATGGCTAATATTAGATTTGGCTTGATCCATGACTTTTGGAACATTCTAACCCATTTTTATATTAATAATAATACCCATTAATATTTTATTTTTCCTAAGTTTAGACTTAGGAACTCCATTAAAAATATTAATTATTTTAATATCTCCAAAACCAGGAACAATCTGTCCAAACCATTTCTGGGTCTTGGAGATCTCGTGTGCTTTAGCCTGTCCACCAATTTTCATGGTTAGAGCATATCTGATGCTACCACAAATCAACAATTTGTGTATGTTTCAGTGTGATTGATTCAATATCTGTTGTAGCACACAGTAAATAGATTGTTAAGATTTCACAATTAGGAGAATTATTTCTAGTTGCTGCAATAGGATTTGGGTCATCGAATTTTCACATGGTATCAGAGAGTAAATGATCAGTCGGAGAGCTCAATAGCGAAGGAAGAGGGAGTTTCGTTGTTCATTGAGGGGCAGCAGGTCGAAACCCCAGAGGCAGCGCAGTCACCTTGCCCAAGAGGTCGAATTCTTGAGGAAAAATCAATTTTTCGGAGAGAGGGACAGAAAAATTTGATCTCTCCAACTCGAGGTTTTACAGAGGCAAAGGGAGCAACAAGTATTTTTCGCAGAGCAGATCCCTAGTTGGACGCAGTAGTTTTGCAACAGTTGCTAGAGAAGAACTAGTGTCGGAAGGAAGAAGAGCACACACTGAGAGGGAAAATTTTCCTCAGGGAACTTCTAGTCTCAAGAAGTTTGAATTCCCTTGTAGATCAACAGTCATTGTGAGCATTTTTTTTCACTCCAGAAGGGAGTGCGAATAGCCCAGCAAGAGTTTAGCAGAAGGGAAGAAGAGATTTTCGACATCATCTGAGATGGACACTATTGGACTACGAGATCAGGACAGGTTGGATGATGCTTCCAACTATGTCATCTAGAAGGCAAGGATGTCCTTCCTTCTAGATGAATATGGCCTAAAGGAATATGTTGATGATGTGGCAATTATCCCCACAGATGCTGATCAGATGAAGGAGTACAGAAAGGAGATGGTGTGGGCGAAGAGGTTGATCCTCTATGGTGTTCGGGATCACATCGTTTCACACATAGCTGGCAAAGGGACTGCTAGAGAAATGTGGGAGACTCTCACCACGCTATACCAGGGCACTTTCGAGCAGTGGAAGATGTACTTGGAAGAGAAGTTGAGGCTCATCCGGATGCAGAAGGGGGGAAGCATAGACCCCTTCCTCACCAGGATTCACGAGGTTCGAGACTAGTTGTCAGTTGTTGGGGCAATGCCTCAACCCACAGAGCTAGTGTGCTTGGCACTAAATAGTGTCTCCGAGAAGTGGCAGGTGTTTTTCCAAAATATTTTGGGCAGAGATACCTTGCCATGTTGGGATGTGATGTAGGCTGATTTGCAGCAGGAGGAGTTGAGACGATCTCTATAGAAAATCTCCATCAGTGGAAGCAGCAATGGAGCGAAGCAGGTGAAGGAGGAGGAAAATGTGGCCCTCGCATCAAAGGGTCCTAGTCAGGGACAGGGGGAGCAACGAAAGAAGAAGAAGGACCTGTCAAAGGTCAAGTGCTTCAAATGTGGTGAGCTTAGTCACTACAACACCCAACGTCCTCTTAGGAAGAAGGACAAGGAGGAGACATAGGACCAGCAAGAAGCATCAGCAGAGATCGATACGATTTCCTCTAGGCTGGAGGAAGACTTTGTCGTGTTTGCTAACATACCCTCAAGAGTAAAATGGAGTGACTTGGTGTTATAGCGTCAGAGTGCTACAGATGGGCAAGATACTTGAGGAGATACACCTCTTGAATCAGTACCTTGCTACAAGGGTCCACAGTATTTCAGTAGAAGGATGGATCAATGATAGTAGATGCAGTTAGATGCCAGAGTGATAGATGCAGAGTCTATTGTAGTCAGATGCTGGGGAGCGCAGTGCAGATGGCACAGTTCAGAGTCAACAACAACGCAGATGCCTCAGTGATAGTGCAGATACTAGCAGCAATCAAAGACTAAGGTGACAAATGCATCATAATGATCACAGTTTATTCAGTATTTAGGATGCTTTTCAGTTGCAGATGTTGCAGTTGCAGCAGTAGTAGATGGAGAGGGAATTGCAGTGCAGATGCAGTGTTGGCAGTAGTTTAGCAGAGTCAGTAACAATTTAGCAGAGTCAACAACCAAACATCAACAATGTAACAGGAGATGATGTAGAGACAAGGTGTTACTATGGGAGGCAACAACAAATGCAACACATATCAGAGTTGCACAGTGATTGGTGGGCAGCAGCAGCCAGACATCAACAACGTAACAGGAGATGATGCAGAGACAGGGTGTTACTACAGGAGGTAGCAACACTAGAACACATTCGTCGCTAAGAGGGAGTGTTATTTTTTGTAGAATCAGATGTGTTCTAGCTTTGAAATTTGTGGAGACTCTAGAATACATGAGATCTCCAAAACCTAGAAATCGTTTCTGGAAATTCCACCTAGAAATGACTTAATTAGACTATTAGTCGTTTATTAAATATTTCCTAAGTCTAAACTTAGGGAATATGGCTAATTAATCAGAATTAATTAATTTATGGTGTGAATGTTCTAGAAACTCACACGGATCGACTTTAAGTTAATCCTGGCCATCGATTAAGATCTAATCTTGGTCGTTGAAGTCTCAATAGAGGATTATAAGAAGAAGACAATGCGACTTGGAGAAATTAATTGTGCAGTTTGATTTTCTGAGTAGCAGCATTTAGTTGCCGGAAGGAGAGCCAGAGAAATCAAAGCAATGAGAGGGGCAGGGACAATGAAGCTGGAGAAATATATCTTGATTCGGTGAGTGCATTTGCAGAGATGTAGAGCAGCCACAGAGAGGTTGATGAAGAGCAGCGCGGTAGCCTCTAGAGGCAAAGTCGAATTGCTGGGGAAAAGCAGGATTTCAATGCCCAAAGATGGGCAAAGGTTCCAGAGGCTGGGAGAGACGTTTTCCTAAATAACATTTGGTCAGACGTCTTGAGGAGAAGTTGTTCCAATTTGAGAGCAGCAGCAACTATGCTAGGTTGACGCAGTGATTACGCATAGGCAATTTGGACAACTCAATTTGAGTTGAGGTCAGTGCCGGAATTTGCCTTCGGAGTGAGGAATTTCTCCTCACTAGATGTTCTTGCCAATATTTCTCTGTAGGATTTCTAGTTTCGACATCCAGTTGTACTCATTATTTCACTGCTGCATAATAATAAAACCCTCAGTTGCTGCACTGGCTTTCCCGAGTTGGGTGTTTCCGAAGACATTGGTCCAAAAATCACTGTGTTATTTTATGTGTGTGCTAGCATTTCTTCCATTGCTTATTTCTTCTGTAGTTTATTTGTGTAGATGGCAGTGTGATTGATTCAGTATTTTTTGTAGCACACAGTAAATAAATTGTTAAGAATTAATTTAACAAATAGGAGAATCATTTCCAGTGGTTGCAATAGGATTCAAGTCATCGAATTTTCACACCAGGGTCTAGTCTCCCACTGCAGAGGGCGGGCTTACATCACCATCTTAGCCCTTATAGATGGTCTACAGGCATTTTCGATCTACTTGGAGACCCATAAGGATGTCCTTGTGCCTCCACACCCACTTGAGAGCACCACAAGTTCTTGCTTGGAAAACAAGCGGTCAACCCCTTGTCCACTATGTTGGGAGTCAATTTCTACATCATGGCACCCCTTGGACTTCATTAGGCCTCCTCAAAGGCCCAAAGGATCACTTTATTGATCATTTGGCCCTCTTGAGAGGCTTATTCCTGTATTATTGAGCTATTTGGTGGGATTTTCACCAAAATTATTGTTATTATGCACATTATTTAAGTTGAGGGGCTCAATTAGGCTATTTTAGCAATCAAATACATTAGAGAGTGTATAAATAGAAGTGAGATGATCCATTTTGATCATGATCACCAGGATTGAGTTATCTTCTCTTGTGAGATTTCCGCTATGCTTCTTGGAGGACGCGTTTAGATGAATGGATGAATTTTGATGTTTGGATCTCTTTCATTTTGTATTGGAGCTTCATTATTGGCATATGTTGATGATTGGATATACTCTTTGTTACATGTAAGTACTCTTTAAATGTTATACTTGTTATTTTCTCTTGTCACATGCATGTTGTTGGGATTTCGCTATACTAGGCTGAAATTTAATGCTTTTCTAATGCGAAATTGTGGAAATTTGATCCTTTATAGCGTTGCATCATGTCATGGACCATGTATGAATGAGTGAATATTCCTAGAGATATTTTGTATCAAAATTTTATCTTGATAAGTCATCAAATATTTCAAATCGAAGTATAAATACCTTGAAGCAGTTATTCTCATGCCCTAATGCCATGCGAAGTTGTTTCTAAGGCCTCCTCAACTAAGTGAATCCATTCCAAATGTCAAAATATCCTTGACTCCATCTGTCCCAAAGGACGAGGCACTAATACTCCATAGATGATCACTCAAAAGAATATTTTTCCTCACCTCTCTCCCTTTCTTTCTAGGCCTAGCGTCCATAGGTGACTAGGGCATCAATTTTCTCATGATTCATCTATCAAAAAAGTTTGACCTCTTGCCCACTACTATGTTGTTGTGTCTTCTAGAGGCCCTCCAAATTTGAAGCACTTTCAACAGTGGGATCTTGAGATATTTCAAGCCCTAGCTCCGAGATAGGTTCTTGCCTTTGGTTTCCCTTGGCTAGTAACCTCCTTGGGATCATTGCATCAAATTTACCGAAAATTCCCCCTTTGATCCCCTTCTCCCTCTCAA
This sequence comes from Pinus taeda, assembly GCA_000404065.3. Classification (NCBI taxonomy): domain Eukaryota; kingdom Viridiplantae; phylum Streptophyta; class Pinopsida; order Pinales; family Pinaceae; genus Pinus; species Pinus taeda. The sequence continues at coordinate 67,637 of APFE030104260.1, read as the reverse complement.
TGAGATCAAGCACACCCTTGGTTGATCAATTCCATTCCCTTAACGTAATTTTGGGTCCACTTGGTCCAGTGTAGTCCCACAACTTATTGAAGCTAATTTCACTAAGACTGCTTGAAAACTAAGTTTCCACAAGGATTTCTAGGAATAGGGATCTCCTTTACAAGCCTCATCCTCAAACCCTAGCCCTTGAAACCACCTTGGCCCTCCCTAGAGAGCCTTAGACCTTGCTTCTCAAGCAAGAAAACCATACAATTGAGTCTCCCTTGTGAATAGGCCTTAGGAATCACTCCTTATCCTTCCATTGACTCATTTATCTAGTGATTCCCTTTATACCAAGTCTCCTCCCATCAGTGAAAGTTTGTAAAGAGCAGGGATCCTTAGCTGAGGTTGCCCTGGACCTAGTAGTTTCCCTTTTAGGATCTCATCCTAGGACCCCTACAAGTTTGAGCGGTAACAAGAAACAAGAAGCTACAAATGAATCTCCATGATTGAACAAGTAGTTGATGTAAGGGAAGTATGATTACTTCTGAGACAAGCTTGGGCTTGTGGATTTCTCCTCCCAGGTTGAGAGGGAGTGAGGTTGGACACCTAGATCTCCTTATGTCATGTACTATGACCAGGAGGAACAATCATAAGTAAAGTATATGGACATGGATAAGGAGAATGGATGATTGGATAAGCATCTTGGACAAGCATCCTTGAATCATGTATTGTGGCTGATTAGGATTAACACCCTAAGTCAAGTACATGGACTTGGTTAAAGAATGGTTCGTTGGACTGAAATTTCCTTCTAGGAAATGGTCCTATGGAGGACATACTCTGCTGAACCTAGGTGGAGTATGTGCCTCAGAGAGGCAATATGGCGTCCCATTGAATGCCTCCCAACATTGTGCTCTAATCTAGTGGAGAGATAGAGCTTACTTGTCAAGGCCTTGATAATTTCACAATGTTGGTTATGATGATGTTATCATCAATGATGCTTATCAATCTAGATTCTTTCTTATAAAAGTCTTGAACTTGAGAATATCTTGATGATTCATTATGAATACCTCCCTAGTTAAGAGGGAGTGTTGGATTTGTAACTAGGATTAGTCTTCATAATTGTCATTTTATCAATTTTATATAAAAACAAAAGAAGAAAAAATTTATTATTTTCTAGCATGTTCTTCATGCTTTATTTTTGGTCAAAAGAAAATGTAAAAGGGCATGTTCTTCATGACCCTTCTAAAAGAAGTAAAATTGAATTTTTGACAGTGTCATTTGTCCATCCATGTTGCCAAGTCAGCCCTCCAAGGAACAAGTCGACTCTACTCTTAGAGACACCTTTCTGAATATGGAAACAAGTATATATTGGCATCTATTCTCCATCATTTGGAAAGAAACTCAGTGCTCCTCTATGGAAAAAGAAATTTGGATCTCTGAGGAACTAACCTATGGAATGTGAGTTATCTGTGGAAAACTATCTCTGAATTATGTGAATACTCTATGGCAATCTATCTCTGAAATATGAGAGCTCTTTGTGGCACTATAACTCTAAAGAATGTGAGCTCCCTGTGACACCTTTCTCTGTGGTGATGCGAGCTCCCTGTAGTACTTATCCTTCTATATATGCGAGCAACTTATGGACTAAAGCTGATTTGAGGACAAACAAGTGGTTTCTTGTGAACAGTGTTGTGAACAATTGGAGGGATGACTTGGCACTTGGATCATTGGTTAGTTTGACTTGGATTTCTCTTGTTGATGAAGGATTCTATAAGGAAAGGGTTGATGGGTTTTCCCCTTGTCGGGTTTTCCCTGGCCTCTGGCCTAACTTCTGGTGTCTTTTTTATCTTGTGCACTGTGATCTTTATTTATCTTGTTAAATTGATAATTGCTTGATGAATAACAAAGAATCTTCACAATTAATTATCATGACCAAAAATTCATGCTTGCAATTGAATTTCCAACACTTCTTTGCCTCAAAACGTCTAACATGATGCCTCGGGAGACACAAATGCATTGGGAACTATGAGACTATTAGGATGCAAAGCCAACATCAAAATAGAGTGCAAAATACATAAGACACATGGCACATGTGGGGTGCGGGGGTGCACCAGGATTAGAAGGGATAATGTGGTGATCACCCTTACAGGGATTTATTAATGCAAATTCTCCCTTAAACCGTGAATCTTAGTAATTCCTACTCCATGATACTCGCACACCATCCCAAGGTATAAGAATACCCATCAAGGTAGGGAGTTACCACCCACAATGGGGAGATTGGCAATGCCATAGAGACAAATATATCATGAAAAACATAATACTGGAAGCAGTGTTGGCCATCCACACCAACAGGGATCTAAGAGTCATTGTCACAAGATAACACACACCCACATGGCTTTACAAGGCTACAAGGCACATCCTTTGGACTTATATGGCGTGGCCAAAAAGTTATGGAGTACCCCTACTAAAAGAGTGGTAACACACACCTCAACCCCAAAAAATATAAATTTAAAGAGAGAGTGAGAGAGAGCGAGGGAGAGAGAGAGAAACCTCTACTGGAAATTTGTAGGGAGGGCACCCTGCCTCCTCTGAGGATTGTCCAATCTAGACATTCTCCTATGGATATATATATATTTTAAACCATGGTGAATCAGTAACTCGTTGGAGACATTCTCCTATGGACATTACTATATCTTGTATTGGCCCCATTAGGGTAGTGGATGAGGACACTTTCATTCCCTCTATTCCACTTCAAATGTTGCTATAAACATGAGACAATTTTGATCTCATCTCCATTCCCAGCTTTGGTCTTCATCATTCCTAGAAGGAAATTTGTACATTTGCTTTAATCTTATAGTTTGGGTTTACCCCCTCTCACTATGTTTACATTGTTTACATTGTTTACTTTGTTCACATTGTTATAGCATCTTATCCTTGGCTACTTTTCCGCTTCCTTGGTTTTTTTTCTACCCCAGTTATTTTCTACTCTGCTTTACATAATTTCAAGTCCCATTAACCTGCTTTCATTCATGGATATCAGTAAAATTTAATATTTATCATTTTTACTTTCTAACATATCGCATATTCAGTGAATCCCTTCCTCTTACAACATAAGGAAGAGATGAGGAACCCATGCTATTAAATACGATTCTGTTAATGCGATTTTCATGTTAATATGATTCTGTTTCATGTTATTCTTGTGAATGCTCTAAATGTAGAAAAATTGTTTGCTTCCATCAAGCTAGCCCCATAGATAGTTACATTCAAAAATTTGGTTTTCTCTAGCATAAAATAGTCTATGTGCCATCTGTTTATCGATGCAGTCATCTGATTGTGTTTGCGGGACACTTTTAGCCCCAATTCCCCATATAGTCCAAGAGACCAATCTAATTCTTGTCATGAAACCATTCCACATGTCATTATGATTGTTTCAGAATCTCCAAGTTATCTGACTGATCCAGGACAGGCCTTCATCCTAGAATCTATTTACATTGTAAACAATAAACTACAATAACTTACAAGTACTGCAGCCCACTAATTTCTCCAATGAACGAAGGCATTTCACCGGAAATCATGTTATTTCTTAGCACTCTGCACAGGAGATGCTATGTTAGAAATCTTGTTGTTTGGAAGACAAATAGCAAGATCAAATGGCTTACATTAAGTTATAATTTATAAGCACAAAAGGCTAGGTCACTTACAGTTGAGTCAAATTTTTCAAGTTTTTTAAGAATGACAATGATGACACGCCTGAAGTTATGTCACTTAATTTCCTGCCAGCACATATAGAAAAATAATGCAAACAAAGAGAGGAGTCTACTTTCAATTTATGATCCAATTTACTCCATACTTAGACTTCCATTTCAACTTTAAAAAGCACTAGCACAAATGCCAATGAATATGTAAACAAACACGTACAATTGCGTCAAAGAGGTTAAGTTGGAAAAGCTTGAAGGAATTGGACCCTTAAGAGCATTCCCTTGTAGCCTCCTGCATCACCAATTGATTCAACATCATGTGCAAAGCCATACGAGAATGTAAAAAAAAAAAAAAAATTGAAAAAATGTATGTTTTGTAGTGGTACATTAAAATGATAAAATATAGGGAAGAAAAAATATATGGACAAATATATAACCTGACATTTACATATTAAAAAATTGGATAGACTTATATTTTGAGAATATTTTTGACATTACATATATTGCTGAATTAATGTTTCCAGCAGATAAGGGGATGTACAGTTAGAGAGATCTATGAGGAGCACAAATGTTATGCCAATCTACCAGTGCTACCTAAGGTGTTCACAACTTCATATACATACCAGCATAGATCCATCTTAACTCAAAATCTACCATGCATTGAGAGGGAACAAATCTCTCAAGATGCAAACTTCTTTTTGAGTGTGATATTTGAGGAAAGATTTGCACCTCCAGAGATTTGATTTCTCTCATCACTTGGTAGATCTTTAGTTAAGATGGATCTATGTTGGTTCTTAATAATATTATTTATATTATATAAATTTCACATCTCTATATATATAAAAGTATTCTCATTTTTTATTTTATTAAAACTTTGATTTAATTTCTATGGAATACCCATGGAATATTTTTAATAGTAGTGAGGATAGAAGGTTTAGTTATATCTCAAAGGTAATTATAACATTTTTTCTTTTAGATTTAATTAAAGTACTAAATTAAAATAACATATTTATAAAATCTTTTTATTATGAAATGAGTTATGGTTTTTGGGCATGTGGGCATGTAGTATTGATAAGCTAGGGCACTGGCCCATGGTATTGTAACGAAGTCTATTTACAAGTTAATAATATTCATGGTAAAGTGGAGGTGAATATCTGTGATTAAGAATTTTGTTAAATTGTAAGTATTAAGTTTTTATGTGTTTATTAATTAAATTTAAATATGGCTACAAAATCATTATTTTAATTTATATGGTAAAATGGATTTTAATTTATAGCTACTATTTATATGTTATATTTTTTTCCCTGGGGAAAAATCACAATTTTCTATTAGTAAAGAAAATTACATGTTGTAGATGCCTGAGAGGCATATGCAAATGTTGGGTGTGTGACCATCAAAATAAGTTTTGTACAAAATATTGATTTGGGGTAGCATCGGATGTGCTCTAGCCACGAAATTTGGTGGAGAGATTGGGGCACATGAGATCTCCAATACCCGGAAAGGGTTTGGGCAGATTCTAAACAGATCAGGAGATATCAAAATAATTAATATTTTTTGGAGTCCTAAGTCTAAACTTAGGGAAAATAAAATATTAATGTGTATTAATATGAATCTGTGTTAGAGTGGTCCAAAAGACATGGATCAAGGAAGATCTAATCTTAGCCGTTGATTAGGAACTTAATCTCACTATTGAATTGTCAACAGGAAAAGTATAAGAGGAGGCTTGAGGGTCACTTGGAGGACACACCAGATGATCAGTGATTATATTCTTTAGAGAGGGATTCGCTGAGAGAGATAGAATCAGTGATCGAGAGAGCAACTGAGGGGCATTGAGTACAGATAAATAGAGAAGGCAGAGATTGTGTCGGGAGATCAACGCAACAGCCCAGGAGGGTAACGCAGAGCTAGCAGGGGTTCACGCAAAGCCACGAAGAGGCAGCCAAGTGTTGTGCAGAGCACTAGAGGGCCCAGCGTAGCTGACGCAAAGGCTCCCAGAGCTGACGCAGGGCCAATGTGAGACAGAGAGGGGCTGTCGCAGTCTAGATTGGGCAGATGCTAGGGTTGCAGGAGCAGTTTTGTGCTGAGAAGCTCCCGAAAATGTTTTCCAGGGTTTCAGCCAGGAGATTTCTCTCAAACTGTGAGGTATAGTTGCTAAGGAAATTCTCTGTTGGGTATGCCAGTTATGGAACCCAGATTGTACTCTGATATTGCTTAATAAGAAAACCCTCGGATAGTTGCACCGGTTTTCCTGCATTGGGTTTTCCAAGGACATTTTCCAAAAATAATGGTGTCATGTGGTGTGTTTGTTCTTGTTTCTTTTAGTTGTTGATCTGTAATATGTTGAGCATGCATTGGTGTTTATTTTCAGTATTTACTTTGTAAATAACTTGTAAAAGAAAAATAACAAGTAGGTAGGAATAAATCAGAAAAAGTGCATGAAGGGTTTCTAAATTAAGTAAACTTAGAAACTTTAGCATGGTATCAAAGGATGATTGCAGATTACAGGAGGACTAAAAGACATTAGCCGAGCGGAGCAATAGCAGCACAAAACAATTGTCTTAAGGTGACATAAGTTGTTTTTAGCAGCACAGAAGCCAAGGAAGTGTGACGGAAAGCCAGCCAGAGCCACACAGAAGAAGTCGGAATTGCGCAAAGCCTTAGAGAGGCCAACATTGCTGACGCAGAGGGCCAGAGGGCTGACGCAGGGTATCCCAGGGCTGACGCAGAGCCAGCATGAGGCAGAGAGGGGCTGACACAGTTCACAGAGAGGCAATTGTTGGGGTCTAGAAGGCTGCAAAAATATTGCAAAGTGGAGCTGGTGAGGTACTGTAGTTAGAACAGTACCTGCCAGAGTAGGGCCAAAGGAGTTGTTACCGAGTGTTTCTAGCCAAGGAACCCGGATCAATAGTGCAGTTGCATAAGACGATTAGAGTAGGGGGCATCTCGACGAGCGGTAGAAGGATTTCCAGTAGGGAAATCAAGACTCAGAGGGAGTCCAGAAGAGAAATTCCAGACAGGAAGTAGAGACTCAGAGGAGTCGAACAGAGAACTTCCAGGAGGGAAGTAGAGGAGAGTCATGGCACTACATGGGGTAAGAGACCAAGATAGACTGGACGGAGCATCGAACTTCACAGTCTGGAAGGCCAAAATCTTGTCAGTGCTTGATAGGAATCATGTCAAGAACTTCGCCTTAAAGGTAGTAGTTGTCCCAGTCGACCCCAATGATAATGATAGGTACGAAGAGGCGATGGCAAGGGCCAAGTGCATTATCCTTGACGGGGTCAAGGATCATGTGGTACCACATATAGCCGAGAAGCAAATGGCAGTTGAGATGTGGGAGGCTCTCAAGAACCTGTACAAACATACTTCTGTGCAGAGAAGAATGTTGCTTGAGAACCAGATGAGGTCGTATCAGATGAAGAAGGGTCAATCGATTAACACCTTCCTCGGAGGACTGAATGAGATCCGAGACTAGTTGACTGCTATAGGAGTGACACCGGATCAGGAGCTTATGGTGAGGACAACCCTGAATGTTGTCTCAGAAGATTGGGAAGTGTTTGTCCAGAGCATCTTGGGCAAAGGGAATCTCCTACTTTGGGACGAGATGTGGGCAGCTCTTCGCCAGGAAGAGATCAGACGGAAATCGAAGACAGGTAGCGGTAGCAAAGGGATCAAGGTCAAGCAAGAGGAGGATGTGGCCCTAGCATCTGAGGGAAAGCAGGAGAAGCGGAAGAAGAAAGATCTCTCCAAGATCAAGTGCTTCCACACTGGGGAGATGGGTCATTATGCAACCCAATGCCCAAGGAAGAAGAGTAAGGGAGAGTCTTCCGAGACTAAGGCAGCACCAGTACGGGCAAAGAAAGAAGTTTTGACAGACAATGACTATTCCATGAGTGCACACGCACCACTGGAGCGGAAGTGGGGAGACATTGAGCTGTAGTCAAATGAACTACAGGCGATGAGGGGCAGGATCCTCGAGGTACCTAGCCTCTTGGATTAGACCTTGCTACGGGAGCCCTGATGAGGAGTAGCAGGACTGGCTGGGTGAGTAGAGACGAATGCAGACGGAACGGCAGAGAGAGCTACAGTGCAGGAGTCCCAAGACAGCGTGAGGCTAGCAGGTTGCAGCAGTGCGAGAGGCACAGGAGTATTTCACCAACGCACGATGAGGTGTGCAATAGTGCGAGATGCAAGGAGTTGTTGCAGCAGCATAGAGGTCAAAGACGGAGGACTTGTCAACGGTAGAGGGAGCTTCAGCATCAGTGGGTGTTTCTAGCCTAATAGGGAGGTCAATTGGAGGATTAGTTACTTACTTCTCAATAACTGAGTTGCAGTGCAGCAGTGGGCAGAACGATTCAACATGATGAGAGGAGCATTGTCGATGGTAGTACTGGAAGTGTTCATCATCCTATTATTTGTTTATGAGCTAGATGCCCCTGGGCAAGACCATCGCCTCCTTGGATAGTTGGTCAGTACCCTGATTGCGCTCCTTGTAAATATGTTGACAAGAAATATATTCAAATTGTGATTTGAAAAGAAATGTCTCATCCAATATATTTCTAAGTGAATGCATATGACAAATGGATGCATTATTGAACCAGTTTATGATGATTTTTGAATCCCCAAAGATTTGTAGATGTTTTCAGTCATGTGCAAGTGCAAAGTGGAGCATGTGACGAAGAGTGATTAGTTCAACGAAATTATTTGTGCTTGGCCCCAAACCCATTTGTATGCACAAGGTGTGATTTTCGGATTTGTGCAACAAAATTCCCCCTCCACATCCTTGTTCTTGAGTAGCATCAAAATAGGCCCATGATATACTACGATTTATGACTTCGGCAGTCACTGTTCGGGCAGGGGATGTGTTATCTTCATCCGGAATGTCATGGTATGCAGATATTATTCGGGCGATAGAAATGGGCCAGTTTATAGCCTTCTCTCTAAAAATAAATCCATTCTGGTTCAGCCAGACGGACCAGCATATAATCAAAGGAACGTAGTGATGCTTTTTGTTTGAGGTCCCCGATCTCCATTGGTTCCAAGCATCCACAATGTTGTTCCCGGTCCATCGGGAATTTATAGATAGGGATGAGAGGACCTAAGTCTATAGTTCCATAACCGAGCCACATTGAAGGAATAGATGATCGTTTGATTCTTCCACCTGATTGTATAATCCACATCTGGAGGGACCATGATGTGACCTGTGCACGAGATTGGTGCCAGTAGGTGTTTTGTTCTTCAAGATGTTCCACATGAGCAATCCGGTATGAGGTGGGGCTTTGAGCTTCCATATATGATGCCAACAATTAGTGAATACAGGTGGAGTAAGAGCAACTTGAATGACAGGGTAACCTTCTTTGGGTGTATATGTTCCGTGCCCAACATGCACCCAAATAAGCTCATCTGCCCTTTCTTTGATGCGAACATGGGATTCTAACAGAGCCTTTAGGTATTCATCCCATGCCTAATGCAATAGAGCTGGGATGCCTAAATCCCCAGCCGGTTTCCATGCTTGTGCGAAGATGGTGGAGTTCTCCATGTCTGCTATGTCTGCAAGCCTGTGTATCTCATTTTGTTTGAGGTGCTGAATGAGATCATGGGGGAGCTGATACAAATTGCCACTGCCAGTCCACGGATCAATGCCAATCCTTACCGAATGACCATCACTGATGCACCAAATTAAACCATTTCTGACAATGGGTAGAGCGTGGAGAACAACTCTCCCAATTGAAGAAATGTCCATTTTATGCCAAGTGGGAAGTCGGATCCAATCCATGATTTGTAATGGCCAGATGTATTTGTAATGCATTACCTCTATCCATAGACTGTTAGATGTGAGAATAATCTAGCCCATTTTAGCAGCAAGTGCATGGGCAAAAGCTAATAGATCTTTTAATCCCCAACCCCCCCACTTCCTTGGTAGTGCAATTTGGGTCCATCCCACCCATGCAAATGGTTTACCTTCCTTATTTTCATTCCAAAGGAATCTGCAACATAATTTTTGAATTCGAGCTAGGATGCCCTTAAGGATCCATGCCAATGACATCCAGTACACTGGCGTTGCCTTCGGAACTGATTTGATGAGTACCAGTCGCCCTACCCTTGATAGGAATCTATGGTTCCAATTGTGCAGCGTCTTTTCTATCTTGGCTACCAGCCATGTCCAATCAACAATCTTGTAACCATGGGGTTTAATCTGGAAGCCTAGATATTTAAGTCCAGCCTCCAATTGTAATTGCTGATAGGGAAACTTTTGAGAGGCTGTCTACATTTCCTGAATTGAGCAAGCAAATAAAGTGATGGTGAATTTCATCCCGTTGGGCTCCATATCTGTAGCAGCTGCAAAAAGTAGCAAGATATCATGGAAAGCAGTGGAGTCTTGGATACCTCCATTCAAAAATATAATCACATCATCCACAAAAAGGAGGTGGGTAATGATACATTGATTAGTGATCTTTAGACCTAGTATCCTCCCCTCCCTTCTGGCTTGGTGCATGAGTCAACTGAGTCCCTCCATAACAAGGAGAAAAAGGAGGGGGGACAGATAGCATCCTTGCCTCAGCCCATGTTCTGCATGAAAGAAATAGGAGGCAAAGCCATTTATGAGAACACTGAAAGATGCAGTTGTAATGCAACTCATGGTCCAGGTGATAATGATAATTGGAAACCCAAGTGTGTGAGGAGCATTCTGATGTATAGCCAACTAACCCTGTCGAAAGCCTTAGATAAGTCAATCTTGAGAATGGTTCATTTGAGCTTCTTCAACTTGATAGAGTGGAGGGCCTCTTGAGCAGTGCCCACAACCTCATGAATTTGACGATTGTGAAGGAAGGCAAATTTCTCAGGAAGAATATGATTAGACAGAATGGGCTTAAAGACGGTTAGCGATAATCTTAGCAATGATTTTGTAAAGGCAGTTGCAGAGAGAGATGGGCCTAAAGTCATTAAATGAGCTGGGCGAGTCCACCTTGGGAATAAGGGTGATGAAGGTGGAGTTAATGGCCTTGTACAGGCGTCCTATAAGTCTACATTCCTCCACCAGATTGAGCATATCATGTCCAATGATATCAAAAAAGGCAATATAGAATTCAATTGTCCACCCGTCTAGCCCCAGGCTCTTATCTTTCTTAAACCATTTTATGGTGCCCTCTAAGTCGCCCATGGAAACATGTTTGACAAGATCCTCTGAGTCTTCATGATCCACATATCGGGGGAATAACCCTGCTATGCAGATAATTTCAGCTAAGGAAGCCCGAGGGGGGGGGGGCTTGAATAGCTCCCGGAAGTGTGAATTCCCTAGGTGAGCTAGTTGGTTAAAGGAGGTGGCAAAGTTTCCATCATTAGTGGGCATGTTCCACATAGTATTGCTGGCCCTCCATCCTTTAACCAAACAGCCCTACTCCTGAGGCGCCAGGTTTCCTCACGGTCTTTTAGAATCTTGGCTCTGTCTGACTCTAAGCCAATGAGGTGAGCTTTTGCAGCATCTAATAAAAATCCTCTGCCATGCTCATCCTATTTATATGTTATATATTTTAATGTAATATGTATATTATGATTTTCTTTTATCTAAAAAATTGTTCGTAATTTTATTAATAAAAACAAAATTACAATATAACAAATTGAATTTTATTATTTTATTACTTTTGACTTTTTATTTTTAATGAAGCCCACATTTATATGTTTACACTCATTTACGGACATTACATCATCTCCCTCATACTGGGATTTAACCTTTTATTATTTTTTAATTGAACCGACATGTAAATGTTTACAAACATTTACACCACTAAAACATTGCCCCCCATATTGGGCAGTAGAGCACCTCTCGGCCCAATAAGTGCCTCTACCTACACCCTAACAATAGCAAGTGTGTAAAACTCCACTACAAATCAAGTAAGCCCTATGTTAATATAAGATATGGTAGAGGATCTTATGCATGCTGAAGGTCATTCAAATGAAAAAAGAATGTCTTCTTAAACATTGGTAGCAATATATAAAGGTTTTCACAAATGACAAATAAATAAATAAATAAAAATAGAACTAGCTTGCTGTTTGGTAACTGTTACCCACCAATATGTAGGGTAACTCTAGAGGAGTCCTCAAGATATTTTTTGTTTTTTTCTCATGCAGCACAGAAACTTGCCATCAACAGGTCAAGACTCGAGAGGAGCAAAATCTGCCATTACAGAGCTGACACTGAATTATATTCAGCCACTGTGTCCCATAAGACTCAATAAGAATTGAGATTTGTTTGGTATTGTTTTGAGATTTTCAATGTCGTTGAGAGTAAGGTATTGATGCTGCTTGATTCATAAGGGAATGGCACCAATCATTGTCAAGGACAATATTTGGTAGATTTTCTATCTACAATTGTTGATAATTAAGCAGTGCTATAGCCAAACTCTTATTACAAGACAGAATGTCTATCATACCTAAATATCACATGCTTGGGCATGGTTCCTTCATAAATTTGAGATAGCACAGTTATGTTTCATGTTATATGTTGTATTTCAGTCTACAGCGTGGCCTTTGTTGGAGAATCATTCAACTGATGATAAAATTGTAGGGTTCAAGAATCCCCCAGTTTCTGACCTGTGGCGGCGCTTGTCTCTGTTAGAAATCAAAAGGGGCAATTATGAAGGTTATTTTCAGTAAAGGTTTAACCATTTTGTAACTGCACTAAGGTGAAGGAAGGACTGGTGGATTGAAGGCCCAGTCAAGGAGGTTCTGTGTGGATTGATAGAGCAGGTGTATATGATAATACGGTGGCAAAAAGTTTTTGTAATTATATAGCAGAGTGGTTTGATTCACAAACCATATGGCCAACTTTCATTCCGATATCTTATTTGGTGTACCAACCTCCATTTATATTGCTGATATGCCATTAACCCTGGAGAAACAGACTTTCAGAGGTTCACTTTGAGTACAGGGGCATTGGCATCATTTGAAAGACAAAAATCTAATTAAAAAGTCAGAGTTCAGGTACTGGTCAAGGTTATCACCTTGGCCAGCCTTATCTAGCTGCACTTAAATAAATGTTGTCCAGCACACCAGGAGTATAGAACGAGTGAAAATGTAATATCCCCAATTTTGTGAGCATGAGAGTAACTAGGGAGTTTTGCCCAATTTTAGTAATATTAATTATAAAGGGGCAAATATTATTGAAGAACGGTGGTTAGTATTATTTTATCCGAGAATAAAGGCAAATTATTATTTTATTAAATGGTAGCAAAAGTGACTTAGTGGAATATGGCCCCCACCAATAAAATAATATTAAAAAAGGAGTCTAGAGGCATGAGAAGAAATTATAAAAGGAGGATGGACTCATTTTGTAGATTATCTTTGGTCATTTTACAATTTTATCATTAGTTCCCTTGAGTTGCTTAGCCAAGACAACCGTGTTCAGCAAAAGGAATTTCCGAGAGGAAATTCCACCTCTACCTTCGGTGAATTTCGAGTGTCACCCTAGGGGAGTAAAAAGGAGTCCATCTCAAGGCTTCTTTAGGAGCTATATTGCAGACCATTTCTAGCTGGAGCGGTCTTCTCTTAGGGCACAAAAGGAAATTCAAAGGCGCTGAGAGAAGCTAGCAAACAATGGAGTTTTGGCCAGATAATTTGCAGAGATTTATCCATAGGGAGGGTGAGTTTTTCCTTGGGGATTTACAGGGCCGAGAGTGCTGCATTTTGGAGGACCAGATTTATCTATTCCAGGGCCTGCGCAGGGATTTACTGGGAGCTTTTGTGCACTTGCAGATATTCAGAATTTGGGGAGCATTCATGTTGGGATATGCTTGGTGATTGAGGGGAGAAATTTGCAGGAGTTAGGAAGGATTTCTTGGAGGGATATTTGGGCCAAATTGAGCAATTTACACTTGTTGGGGGTCACCAGGGTTCGGTGGATTCAGCCCAAATTCTTTCTAGCTTATGGTGGGTTTGGTGAGAGAAGGCTAGGATTAATTTTACAAAATTCTCTGAGCACCTTTGAGGGAAAAATTCCTAGTTCCATTCAACAGTTAGCAGCATAAATTGTTGGAGGAGGGCGCAATTTATCCTAGGACCATTTCCACCACTCGGGTCCGTGAGATATTTCTAGGTTTTGTTGGAGCTGGTGTGGAGAGCCTACATTTAATTTTGCAGAATTTTTGGAGTAGATTTGAGGGCCAAAATCTCATTTCACCTACAGCAACAGTGGAAATAATTTTCTGGGCTAGCACAAAATCATGGTGGGAAGCTCATCTGACATTTGGGCAGCTTGATCATCACTTGGGTTTGGATTTGCTTGTTGTAGCAAGCCAAGGTTCCTCTTTCATACTCATTTGTACTCTATTTGCTCAAAAATAAATAAAATGACTCAGAGTTTTGGTGCATTTCTTCTTGTCTTGTGATTTCCTATGTATGTGTTGAATTTCCTAGTTCTTGTCATACTACATCTTTCTGTTAATCACTTAATACTTCCATTAGGAATATTATAGTGGTATCAGAGCCATAATATTGGGTCACCATGTGGGAAACCATTCATTCTATGACAAGACCAGAATAAAAAACTAAGAAATCATGGGATCCAAAGAAAGGTTAAAATCAAACAACATGGCAGTAAACTTGAATGAGGTGATTAGGATGCAACAAATGATAATTGATGTGGGGGAGCAACTGAATCATACAACAATTGGGAATCGGGACCATTCACAATTACACAACAAATCCACTATGCCCAAAATTGTGGATAATGCATCAAGATGGCAAGACATGATTGCAACTCATGTGGAGTTATTTGCAGCAAATTGGGGGGCATACCAATCATTGGGACATGTCATTCAGGCGTCCCTCTCTTTTTGGGAGTTTTGTGAACTATGAGACATGCACAAATCAGTGGGAATTTAGTGGAATTATGCAGGAATGATGAGAAGGATTAAGGAAGAAGATAAGAGAGTAGTTCAAGGGGCCATGGTTGGCAAGAAGATAGTTGAGCATACACCCGTTCATGAGATTCTATCCATTGTTGAGGTATCCATTGATGAGGTATCCCAAGTTATGACCGAGTTCTTAGGTGAGAGTAGCGCACCACAGGTTGATGAGGTGTCGAGAGACATCTCCACTGTTGATGAGGAGCCAATAGGTACAGAGACATCTAGATCTATGACCGAGTTATCGGACAACAATCACCTACATCTGACTGGTGAGCATGTCCTGCGTGTTGGGTTGTCTATGGAGGAGAAGTTGGAGGCTCGTGTTGAGTCCATGATGGAGGAGGATGTGCAACCATCCTTTGGGCTAGCCATTGATGAGGGGCAACATATAGACCACACATTGGGATTTTAGCATAGTTTGCTTTAGAGGCACACTGATGGGATATACAACATTATTAACCCACCCTTATGCATTGGGTTTAGAGAGGAAAGATTGTCTAGACATACCCGAGGGGATGGCCAGCTTAGTAGGACAGAGCGACATGAGTTTAGTATGACACCACATCAGCTTGGAGGGCTTGTTCCTTCCACGGGGGATTGTACATCCGATCCCTCCTTTGGGATTGGATGGTGAAAGGTACTGAGTTGGTACTCGATGGAGTAGGCTAGGTAGTTGGATACATCCATGGTCACAATTCAGTAGAGGCCAAGGATTACCAAAGGGACTCGAGGGCCAGACTCTTGTTGGGATCCAGGTGGGATTTCCCATCACATCATAGAACTGGTAGGTGATGGTAGTAGCTACATGATGGATCCGACGTTTGGGTGCATGCACATTTTCAGATCTCCATCAGAGCCACGGTCAACTCTAGTGACAGGATGGTTTGACAGGGGAGCGGACAAATTTCATGAGTTCTCTTGGCATATTGACTGTGTGTGAATTCACAGGGTGATTAGCTTACTCTGGCAACAACTGGTAGCAGGAGGTGGCCTTAGCAGGCTATCAGACAGGGCATTGTACGGAGATAATGCACTCTTATTGGCATATGGGACGTAGGAGTTACTGAGGCTAAGCATAGTAGTATCATTTTAGTCAACATGTGAGGAGTTAGGCCTCTTAGGTCTATCTGGCAGGTGAGGAGATATAGCTCACATCGTGGAGGGCTTACTAGCAGAGTGTTAGTAGAGATGGCGACCCTGACAGGATGCGAGATGTTGCCTATGGACTCAGTCTTAGACCTTGATATCTGTAGTGACCAAACTTGAGTTACTATTATTAGCATGCTTACGGATGTGTGTATGATAGCTACATACACATGCATCGCAGGCATTTGCACCATTATTACGCATACTAATTTAAACTATATAAAATGTCTATAAGAAAATGATAATTGAGTTTTTAAAAGTCATAATAATATTCCTTATTTATTAAAGTAGTACAATAAAATATATTAATTTATTTTCATTAATAAAATTTTATTTAAATAATAAATAATTATTATTACAATGGACAAGATTTATTTTACATGCATAGATCTTTGGACAATTCATGATAAGGTACTTAAAAGAAAATACTCTTCTCGAAGTTGGTTGAGAGAATAAAGTTAAAAATCTCATTTAATGTATAATGACCAACTCAAGTAAAAATATCTTAATGGATAAGGTTAAATCTTAAGATTAATTGGAGGAAAGGAAGGTGGGGTTTCTTCGGAGGGAAGAAACCTTCCCTATATAAAAAATCGAAAGGAGAAGTAAGGGAGGAGGAAAAATCAGTTTTGGGAAAACAGAGGATGGCCTTCACCTTTGGAATATAGTGCAAGGAGGAGGAAATATAGAGAAGGGTGATAGGAAAATAAATTTGCTTGAAGGATGGGCCAAGGGCTTGATTCTGAACTGAAAATTGGGAAACTTTGAGCTGTTCCTGGATTTTTGGGCATGGGGGCCAGTGGACTCCCATTTCGAAGTCCTCTGTATTTGGGAACTACAGAGGTTGATCCCAGATAGGCAGGGAGGAATCAGTTGGTTTGGTAACAAAACCAGAAAACTCGGAGCAACGTGGACTGACACCAGATGGGAGAATCAGGTATGCAATTGCATTTAATTTGATAGAATTTTAATCAAGAAATTTGTCCATCTAGTTGAATCTTGACAGTAGTCCTTACAATATCCACGGGTGTATAGGGGTATGCAATGGTGCACAACAATATGCGGGGAAGCGCGAAGGTTTGTAGTGGTGCATAGTGGTGTGCAAGGTTGTACCATGGTGTAGGAGGAGTGTTTCAAATCTTAGTGCATTCCCTCATAGAGTGACAAACACATCGATACAGGAGGGATACTAGTTGATCTGGGATGATGCAACAACATATAGCAGGGTCTGGCGGTGCACAGAGATGTGTGATTGGGTGCAATTGTATGCTAGGAGACACGAGGATACATGGTTATATGCTATTATGCAGTAGTTTGTGAGGTTGCACTACGGACTTAGGGAGTGCTACTAGTAGGAAGATTTCTTGATGAGGATTTCAGGCATGTCATTGTGGTGGACATACCCAGGTTGGGAGAGCGGATCGGTCACAGGACGGGTCAAAAGCATCCACATGAGTTCTTGATCACACTCATCAGAACCCATACATCTTCAACTCGTTGGCACCACGTGCAGTTGAGGGGAGCATTGTTGTGTTCAATCTAAACCCACAATGTGGATTGCAGGACTTGGGGTATTTTCCTGAGACGATGCTATGAGATTCAATGCCTCAAGGGCATGATAGATATTCTCCAGTGGAGAAGTAGGGTCGGAGTGTGAGTTAACAACCACAGGTTGGGAGATGAGGTGATATTCTGCAGGGGTGGCATATCGTTCATCACTAAGCCTAAACTTGGGGAGTTGAACAAGGGGGAGACATGTGCCACTCTTTCCACAGGGCATGTCAAGATCCTGCATGAGTAGAGAATACTGTGTATGATTGAGGCAGTTTTACAGTGGGTGTCTGTGCTCCAAACGTTGTATCAACACATTATCGAGAGGATGGATGGAAAACTTAGTGGTGGTGGTTGGAAGGAGCAAGATGGATCCACTTACATTGTGTCAATTGCGAGTATCGGAAACCCATTTATTGGCTGCATTCCGGGGGTAGCTATTTGGCACATGTGGTTTCCAGCGGTCATCAGTACTATGTAGTGGCAGGCATAGGGAAGTTTAGCATGCATCAGATTAGTTCATGATATATGGAGCATATATATTGATTGCATGCAAGGACTAGAGACGAGGCATGGATGGATTCCAATAGCTGTCAGAACTATGTCGCAACAAGTTTGGTTATGGGATCTGAGGATTCAGTTGGTTGATAGATCACACTGTCTCATGATGAGCGAAGTCATGGCAAAGAGTGACCTGGTTCACTCTTGGGTTGACACATGGGGGTTCGCAAAGGCCTTCATTGTATGGCAAGGTAGGCTTTCCCTATTGCTCCATAGGTTCGGGGTTAGCTTTGGATGGGTAGGCTTTGGCATCATGGAGATGCCTGGGCAGGATATATTTGGCATTTGTTAGTATTTCACCACTAGGTTCCAGGAGAGGAGGATGCGGTTTGCGCATTATGGGAAGTCAATTGTAATCAGAGTGGCGCAACATCGGCATGGTGGCATCTTTTGAGATTAGCATGGGACCCTGGTATCAAGGGATTCATTTATGAAGGGATGGTGCAAGGATTTAGGGTGACTCGGTGGAACATTTGGGACCTCGGTATTGTTTACAATGACAGTTTGGTCAGTAGAGAGAGAGAACGATTGTTCGAGCATTGCTTGAGGACAAGCAATTTTTGGCGAGCAGGACTGTAATATCCCCAATTTTGTGAGAATGAGAATAACTAAGGAGTTTTGCCCAATTTTAGTAATATTAATTAAAAAGGGGCAAATGTTATTGGAGAAAGGTGGCTAGTGTTATTTTAGCAAAGAATAACAACAAATTATTATTTTATTAAATGGTAGCAAAAGTGACTTAGTGGAAAATGGCCTCCACCAATAAAATAATATTGAAAAAGAAGTCCAGAGGAATGAGGAGAAATTATGAAATGAGGAAGGACTCGTTTTCTGGATTATCTTTGGTCATTATACAAATTCAACATTAGTTCTCTTCAGCTGCTTAGCCAAGACAACTGTGTTGTTCAGCACAAGGAATTTCTGCGCAGGAATTCCACCTCTACTTTCGGTGAACTTTGAGTGTCACCCTAGGGTAGTAAGAAGGAGTCCATCTCAGGGCTTCTCAAGGAGCTACATTGTTGACCATTTCCAGCTAGACCATGCTTCTCTTAGGGTGCAAAAGGAAATTCGAAGGGGCTGAGAGAAGCTAGAAAACAATGGAGTTTTTGGTGGAGAATTTGTAGAGATTTATCCATAGGGAGGGCGAGTTTTTCCTTGGGGATTTGCAGGGACAAGAGTGTTGCATTTTGGAGAACTGAATTTATCTATTCCAGGGCCTGCGCAGGGGTTTACTAGCAGCTTCTATGCACTTGCAAAGATTCAGAATTTGGGGAGCATTCATGCTAGGATCTGCTTGTTGATTGAGGGGGGGAATTTGCAGGAGTTAGGGAGGATTTCTTGGAAGGAGATTTGGGCCAAATTCAGCAGTATCTAAACTGTAGGGCGTTTTCTGGCCAAATTAAGCAATTTACACTTGTTGAGAGTCACCAAGGGTCGGTGGATTCAGCCCAAACCCTTTCTGGGTTTTTGTGGGTTTGGTGAGAGGAGGCTAGGATTAATTTTATAGAATTTTCTGAGCACTTTTGAGGGAAAAATTCCTTGTTATATTCAGCACTTAGCAGCATAAATTGTTGGAGGAGGGCGTAAATTATCCAAGGACCATTTCCACCACTTGGGTCCGTGAGATATTTCTGGGTTTTGTCGGAGCTGGTATGGAGAGTCTACATTTAATTTTGCAAAATTTTTGGAGTAGATTTGAGGGCCAAAATCTTAGTTCACCTATAGTAGTAGTCGCAATAATTCTCTCGGTTGGCACAGAATCATGGTGGGAAGCTCATTTGAAATTTGGGCAGCTTGATCATTACTTGGGTTTGGATTTGCTTGTTGTAGCAAGCCCAAGTTCCTCTTTCATACTCATTTGTACTCTATTTTATCAGAGATAAATAAAATTGTTGATTTGGGGTAGCATTGGATGTGCTCTAAGCCTCAAGTTTTGCAGGGAGGCTTGGGCCTAGGTCTTCCAAAGAACCCAGAAAGCATTTTTGGAAATTCCACCCATAAGTGATTTGATTAAAATAATTAATATTTTGAATGGGGTTCCTAAGTCTAAACTTAGGAAAATTAAAATATTAATGGGTATTAATCTAATCAGTGGTGAAACTTCTAGAAAAAGCCATGGATCAAGCCAAAACGATCTGAACCTTTGATTATGTTTTAATCTAGGCCCTTGGTTGTCCAACAAGAAGATATAAGAAGGGGCTTCAGGGTCATTTGGAAGAACACAGAGAGATTGAGAAAATCAATTTTCTGAAGTGAGAAGTTCTCAGGAGGAAAATCGATTGAGGAGATCTTGTAGCAAAGGAGCAGTGAGAATCTAAAAAAAGAAATTTCCAGAGAGTATGAAGCAGAGGGAGAACAGAAAGATGTCCAGAGCAAGGGTGATGCTGGCCCACGCAAAGACAACGCAGTCCTTGAGGGGAAGTCGAGTTCCTGCTAAGGGAAGTCGAAATTCAGTTGTCAGAAGCCAGGGTGTGAGTCTGGGAGGTAGAAATTCGATTTCTCAGCCAGCAGAGATCTAAAGGAGAGGCAACGTAATACCCAGGAGGGGTGACGTAGAAACTGCCTAGGTGTTGACAGTGCTTGACCTTCCAACATATCAGGGGATCTCCCCGGTAAGAAGTCCCAACTAGACCTTAGAACGTTTGGTGTAGGAGTCCCAACAAACGGTCATATGGTATCGCCTTCACCGCAGTTGCGCGCAGACGCAAGTAAGATATCCCTGTTGGTAGCAAGGGTGTGACATATGCAGCAAATCAAGGAAGGTGCATGAATGGTTCTAACACACGGAGGGTGATGTGAGTGCGCCCCTTGGAAACCTGTGAAAGCGCGGAGTTAAGAAGGGAACACACAAGCAAAGATGCATCACAAACTAGAAGGCAAGTAAGCTAGCAATCCAAAGTGATGGTTAAACCAACAACACATTTCAGCAAGATTCATACATACATATACAGAAAGAGTCTATACACACATGTGTAAGCAAATAGATACATTTATCATTTAGAGTAAATAAGATAGCTGAAATACAACACGACATATGCATGAAACGTGTTGGCTCTATTATATTAAGAAGTGAAAGTTCCAATCATACAGTACAACCATGACCGACCACTAGTCCCGACAGCGCAATGTTACAGTCACTGTTGTCTGCTCCTCCAAAGAGATGTACTAGCTCTGCACTGTGGAGAAGCCAAGGCTCGTTACAATACTCTCCAAGCTTTCTCTAAGATACCCCTATTGAAAGCTTAGCTGACCAAAAGCCTCTACAATGAGTTATGAGGTACTATATATAGCAAAGAGTGGGGTGACCCTTGACATTCACCTTTGTGACTGTGTACCTATCCTCATGACTCTTCAACTACTCTATGATTGTTACATTCAACTATTGACACTTGAACTTCCACTTGACAAGATGTTACATACAATCTGCACATGTACCCATGTGAAACAAAATAGGCTTGAGCAAGCCATGCAAGCTATCACTAACACTCAGACAGTTGTGGTAAGACCAACTCTTCAACATCCTTGCGATGATGGATGGCGGCAAACTGATGCCAAGCTTGGTTGTTCGTGATGTTGTCCATGCGCTCAATGGTGACATCCTGCTGAAAGCGAACTCTTGCCTCCGTTGCATCTGGGTACACTGATATGGCTCCTCTGTCCAACTCGTCTAATAACATGCGCATTATTGCCTTCAATGCAATTGGACTAGCAACATAATGATGCATAGTGTCTGTGTTGATCTCCAAGTGTGCACTGGGGACCATGCGCATCAACTTGTTGAAATACATGTTCAGCTCCAGTCGGACTTGCTTCTTGTCTTTGCCTCGGTGAGTGTGCCGAATGGGTGGGATTGCATGCGTGCGCATAATGACATCCATGTTCCTGAAGAACCTTGCATGCGATCAATAGCGCTGCTCACCCTATCTGCTCCATGCCAGCTCTTGGATGGGTCCATAACTTGTATGGGTGCAGTTTCATCAGTCTGTGCATGGTGCGCCTCCTGCAGTACCTGTTCTCATTGCAACTTCTTCTCTTGTCGATGCAGCTCCTGTTCTTCTTTGAGTTGTCGCTTCAGCACTTGCAACTCCTCTATTTTCCTCTATGCCTTCACGTGATCCTCTCGTCATGTCGTCGCCTCATAGCCTCATTCTCCAAAGCTTCTTTCATCAAAAGGGGATCTGCTTCAGCTTGCAACTTTGTTCCACCTCTGCGTTGTCAAAAACCTTCCTCTTGCATTTGTCGCATGTAGGTGTGCTACCTTCTGCTTCTATTGATGATGATGCTCACTGTGACGATGCCGCCATGTCATCTTGATATCCTTGTCCATGAACAACTTGATGTCTTCATAGATAGGCAAGTTCATAGACACTTGATCGACTGCATCCCCAATCATGCTCTGAACGGTGTCTTCGACTCTGCTCCCCTGGAAGCCATTGTACCTGTGTTGCCACTGAGATTGGCAGACAAACACATGTGATACCTGGAGACATAGCAAAACTCATGACAAGAAATCTGTCAGTTGAAAACCAAAACAAACTGGAGGACTCATATGCAACATACCTGTGTGACTATCTATGACGATTGCGAAATTTTCACCGGGAGGCTGGGATACTGACTGCCAAAACTGCGCAAGGCACAGTCCAGGTTGTCGAGACGCTGACTAATTGTTGGAACTGCACAATGCGCAGTCCAACCTAGATTGCTGAGGACTGAAATTGCACAATGTGCAATTTCAGTCAACAGTGACATGCAAACCAACAAACTGCATTGCGCAGTTTCTGGGGCCAGTAAGGCACTACCTCCCAAAATTGGGCAATGCAAGCTAGGAGGTCAGTGTTGGGCCAGATTTGCGCAATTTTTGGAGGGAAGGCAGAGCCTTCACTTCCATAAATGCTCAATGCTAGCCGGGCAAGGCAAGGTCTGGGCCAAGGCATCCTAGACTCATCGACGGGCGATTGAAAACAGGAGAAGTTTGAATGCATGGTGATACTGAATGTAAACAAGAGTGAATGATCATGCATGTAAACAATAAGTACAGGGTTCATAAAACAGGAAAGCATGCATGTGTGTGAAGCGAGTCGCCGCAACGGCGACCATCAGTGCAAAAACAGTGTCATGCATGTGACAACAGTGAGATGTGAACGAAAATTGAAACAATGCTTCTACAAGCTAATATACATTGAAATGACAGCAAGCGCTCACTGAAATCAAGTAGTAAACACCCACACAAGCCAAAACAGAAAAAGTGACAGAAACGCAGCACAAGACATGCAAAGTGGGCTTACCCCTAAACAACTGAGTTGAATGTGCCGACGACTCCTAGATGTGATGTGGGATGTCAGAGCTACAAGATCGATGTGAGGAATGAGCTCTACAGCTTCCGGTTCATAAGTTTTGATAAAATCGAGGTTATGACGCACATGCCACAAATCTAGGAAAAGAGACACTTGGCAGGAGGTTTCTAAAATGAGCATTGCATGTAACCTCTAGCTGCTAAAAATAGATCCCTAAATCCAGGGATGCCTTTACATGCTGCCTTGGGAACAAAAATCCATGCATGCGAATCAGTTTTGCTTGATCTCGAAGGGAACCGTCAACCTGAAGGCACATGCATTGGTCTGCGAGCCTAGGATGAAAATTTGCACAATTCCTGGGCTGAGCTGGGCTAGCTGTCCCAGAGGGATTGCGCAATTTCTGGGGTTAGCCGGTGATTGCCTCCCAGAATTGCACAATTTCTGGGGTTAGCTGAAGTGCGAGGTCAGGTTGTGTAATTTTCTGGAGGAAGACTGTCTGACTGCTCTGCGCAATTCTAGATCCCAGCAGGCTACCAGGTTGATTTGCACAATTACTAGAGGGAATGGTGGTTCCCCTCCATAATTGTGCAATTTTTGGAGGGATGCCTGACAGACTGATTTGCGCAATTCTTGAGCTCAGCAGGTTGGCCAACTGATTTGCGCAATTTCTGGAGGGAAGGTTGGTTCCCCTCCAGAATTGCGCAATTTTCTGGGGAAGTTGCTTGGCCAGCACATGGCCTAAGTTCGGAAAGACAGCCTGTGAGGGGAGTGAAGCAAATTGACATGCACATGCTGACAATACACTGAGAAATAGCTGAAGCCTATATGCTTGACGGTGGAAGGCATGCTTCTGAGGATGGTTGGTAGGGAAACTCCAAAACAAAGCTAAGGCAAAATTTTGGAGGGTGTTTGTAGTCGCTACAACACTTGGCGACACACTAGTAGAACTCCAGCGCTCTAAATGGATCTTGTTCGTGAAAAGCAAGTCTAACACCTCCGGAAGTATTGTTTAGTTCTTTGTTCGTCTTGGTCTCCACACTTGCTTGATTTTCAGATGTAGTACCTGCCAAGCCCTTGGTCGGTCGACACACATTCCAAGCCAACACAGTTGTTTCGATTGGGGATGAGGGGTATATTGGTGCACAAGTCATATGATTGTCAGAGTTTTAGTTTCATCTCTGGTGTTGCTCTGTTGTTAGTAGGCCTGGACAGTACCCCAGCGGAGTCACGCAGGAACACAAGAATCGCTCCACTGCTAGCAAGCTTGTTCAGTACCCTGGCGGAGTTACTTGCATCACCTCTCTGCACAGGAAGCCTTTATCTTCTTTCGCCTTATTCATTTTTCATTTTTTCGAAATATTTTCACATTTTCATTTTTCATAACTATGCATAGCACTTATTCATTTCAAAAGCGAAAGAGGGATCCCGACTTATTGAGAGCAGAAGAGGTTGTTCCTTCAAAGAAGTAGTTTATATAAACCTCTGACATGCTTGTTAAGGTTTCCCCCCTCAACTTACTCTACTTGACTGAGATGACAAGGATTAACCCAAAAACAACCGACTAGAGTAGGTGACACCAGTTAGCGTACAAGTATCGCATTTTCACCAAGGTTTACCTCGAACAGTATGTATTTTCCATTGATGTATCATGGACTGAAGACAACAAGTTCTTCATGCAGAGGCAGGATGACAGATAACCAAGCATTGATAACTACACAAGTCCTCTTGTACTTTACCCAGCTTGTTTCAAGAGTCGCACACGGTTTCATGCGAAACTAAACTACGGACAGAAACAAGCATACAAACAACAAAACAAAACAAAAGCAGAAGTAAATGCATAAGCAAAGCGAATAAGCAAACAAGCAAGCAACCACACAAACATGCAATGTAAGAAGCAAACATGCAGGCAAACAAACAAACATGCAAAGTACGAAGCAAACACGCATGCAAGCAAACAAACCAAAATCAAACACTACTCTTACTCCTAAGCTAACTGTGCATGGGCCTAACCATGTGAAGTGATACTTCCAATGCAGCCACTGGCGCATTGGTTGACCCATGTTTGTGAAGGCATCATTCGCAAACAAGACAGATTTGTGAACCGGCAAACAAGAAAGATATAACAATGAAGAAAAACACACTCCGAGTTTAAAAGCGTCCACAGAACATATGTGAGTGAAAGAGCATGACATGCATTCTGTGGACTTTCCATGGTGATGTGCTACAGTGTGTGCAAATGTTAAGTGTATGCATTCTCTTAACTGTGACATGCAAGAAAACATGAGAAAGGTAGACCACTTATGTTGTGCAAGTGTGCTTGCTATGTAAGATTCCTCCAATGCATGAGCGATGGGATCATGTGGTTCGAGTGGAGGAAGCATAATATGTGTGTGAGATTGATCTTCAATGCATACAAATCAGTGATGAGGAGCCTCGGTTGTTTCAACAATTTCCTGATCGAAAATGAAATCAACCTCAGGACAACGAGGGCCTGACATAACCATTAGCTCAGGCTGAAGTGCCTTGACAATCTAGGGGGTTTTGACTTCATCGACGGATATATCATCATAGGCCAGTGTCTTAGACAGATAAACAATAGTTGAATCAATATCGTGATCAAATGAAGAAGTAGAGAGATCACGACAATCAAGATCAAAAAATTTAGGATGTTTGTTGGCATCCTCATGATTTGATGAATCACACAAAGGGGTAGATGAGAAGCAAGGATGTTCACCCTCTGCGTTTCTAGAAAAAGCAGATGAAAAATCAAGTGGATTTTCAATGAATGATTGGTCCTCTCCGTTGTCGGATGATGGGCTAACATATGGTGTGTCCTACGAATGATCAACACTAGGTGCATCCCTGGACGGAGATACACATGAAAAATCAGGGATGGCAGGATCATCAAGGATGTCAAGAAAAAATGGAGGTACGGACAAACAAGGATGGCCCTCTGCTGCCAGTGGATGTTCAAGCTCCCAGTCATACTCTTCATGAATAACAGCGCATGTTGGTTGTGCAACACCAACTCTGTCGATGGCTTGATCCTCGCTCACAACAAGTGTAGAGTCCAGAATGGAAGAACACAAGATAGTGTCATCTAGAGGATCATCCAAGTACGAAGACGGAGGTTGAGGTACAAAATTCATGTGATAACCCAATGGATTCACAACCAAGCTTGCACGAAAATCGGAAGGAGTGATGTCGGGAGGATGTGACGGTTGAACAGAAGTGTGTGTATTCTCTTCTGCATCACTCTGCGATGGTGGAGTTGTTTGATGAGGGGACAGCGGACAATCACTTGTGACAGCGACCGTGTCCGTCCGTGATTGAGCAGCTCCATCACCGAGGTATGTTGAGCGGGTTTTGATCTTGAACTTCTTCTTGGGGTTGATTGATTTGTTAAGACAGTATTCGAATCTGTCCCAAAGATATGGAAATTTCATCTGGCTTTTTGGAGCTTCAAACTGAAAATCATGGAAGCACTGCCAAAAATCCATAGGCGATTCATGCGGGGCCTTCCGTTGTTGTATCAGTTTTTTGTCAAGAGGTTTTGGATCAAAATTTTGGAAAGTAGATTCAATGAGATCACAAAACTGGTCAAGTGAGTGCACGCTGCCAGGACGCAAACTCCAACACCACCGTTGTGGGGATTTGCGAAGTGTGTATGATAGCAGCAGACTGACCTCTTCTGCATAGAACTCATCTGCATTCTCAAGAAATACATAGAAGTCTTCTAGGTACTCATGCCAGGCTACTTCGCCTTCACCATCATACGTGAATTCCGACGAGATCAAAAAACCCCCTCTTGATGTTGAGAGGTTCGGCATGCGAAAGACATCGTGGAGGGATGAGTGTAATAGAATCGATGATAGATGTGCAAAGGTTCAAAACAGGATGAGAGGACACAACTTGTCATCTAGCCCTCCTCCTAGCGCCAAAATGTTGATGGTGTTGGACCCGCCAACATGTCAGGGGATCGCCCTGGTAAGAAGTCCGAACTACACCTCAAAGCGTTTGGTGTAGGAGTCCCAGCAGTGGGTCATACGGTATCGCCTTGACCGTTGTTGCGCGCAGACGCAAGTAAGATATCCCTGTTGGTAGCAAGGGTGTGACATATGCAGCAAGTCAAGGAAGGTGCATGAACGGTCCTAACACACAAAGGGTGATGTGAGTGTGCCCATTGGAAACCTATGAAAGCATGGAGTTAAGAAGGGAACGCACGAGCAAATATGCATCACAAACTAGAAGGCAAGTAAACTAGCAATCCAAAGTGATGGTTAAACCAACAACACATCTTAGTAAAATTCATACATACATATACAGAAAGATTCTATACACACATGCATAAGCAAACAGATACATATATCATTTAGAGTAAACAAGATAGTTGAAATACAATACGACATATACATGAAACGTGATGGATCTGTTATATTAAGAAGTGAAAGTTCCAATCATACAGTACAACCATGACCGACCACTAGTCCTGACAACGGAACGTTATAGTCACTGTTGCCTACTCCTCCAAAGAGATGTACTAGCTCTGCACTGTGGAGAAGCCAAGGCTCATTACAATACTCACCAAGCTTTCTCTAAGATACTCCTATCGGAAGCTTGGCTAACCAAAAGCCTCTACAATGAGTTATGAGGTACTATATATAGCAAAGGGCGAGGTGACCCTTCCCCTTTGTGACTGTTCACCTATCCTCATGACTCTTCAACTACTCTATAACTGTTACATTCAACTATCGACACTTGAACTTTCACTTGACAAGATGTTGCATACAATCTGCCCACGTACCCATGTGAGACAAAATACGCTTGAGCAAGCCATCCAAGCTATCACTAACACTTAGACAGGTGTGGTAAGACCAACTCTTCGACATCCTTGTGATGATTGATGGTGGAGAACTGATGCCAAGCTTGGTCGTCTGTGAAGGTGTCCATGCGCTCAATGGTGACATCCTGATGAAAGCAAACTCTTGCCTCCGTTGCATCCAGGTACACTGATATGGATCCTCTGTCCAACTCATCTGATAACATGCGCATCATCATCTTGAGTGCAACTAGGCCAACAACATACTGATGCATAGTGTTTGTGATAATCTCCAAGTGTGTGTTGGTGACCATGCACATCAACTTGTCGAAATACATGTTCAACTCCAATCAGACTTGCTTATTGTCTTTGCCTCGGTGAGTGTCCTGAATGGGTGGGATTGCATGCATGCGCATAATGACATCCATGTTCCAGGATAACCTTGCATGAGATTGACAACACTGCTCACCCTATCTGCTCCATGCTAGCTGATGGATGGGTCCATAACCTGTATGGGCGTAGTTTCATCAATGTGTGCATGTTGCGCCTCTTGCTATACTTTTTCTCGCTGCGACTTCTTCTCTTGTTGGTGCAGCTCTTGTTCTTCTTTAAGTTGCCGCTTCAACATCTGCAACTCCTTCTTTGTTTCTCTCTCTCCCTTCGCACAATCCTCTTGTCGCGCCGTTACCTCATAGCCTCATTGTCCAAAACTACTTTCATCACAAGTGGATATGCTTGAGCTTGCAACTTTATTCCACCTTTGCGCTATCAACAACCTTCCTCTTGCATTTGTCGCATGCAGGTGTGCTACCTTCTGCTGATGGTGTTGCCCGCTGTGACGCTGCTGTCATTTCATCTTCATATCCTTGTCCATGAACAACTTGTCTTCATAGATAGGAAAGTTCATAGACACTTGATCGACTGCATTCCCAGTCGTGCTCTGAGCGGTGTCTTCGACTCTGCTCTCCTGGAAGCCATTGTACCTGTGCTGCTGCTAAGAGGTAGACGAATACTTGTGATACCTGGAGTCATAGCAACACTCACGATAAGCAATCCGTCAGTCGAAAACCAAAACAAATTGGAGGACTGACATGCAACATACCTGTGTGACTATCTGTGAAGATTGCGCAATTTTCACCGAGAGGCTGGGAGACTGACTACCAAAACTATGCAGGGCACAATCCGGGCTATCGAGAGGTTGACTGATTGCTGGAACTGCACAATGCACAGTCCAGCCTCTCCTGTTGAGCACTGAAACTGCATAATGCACAATTTCAGTCAGCAGTAACATGTAAACTAGCAAACTGCATTACGCAGTTTATGGGGCCAGCAAGGCACTGCCTCCCAGAATTGGGCAATGCAAGCCTGTAGGTCAGTGCTAGGCCAGATTTGTGCAATTTCTGGCGGGAAGGTAGAGCCTTCACTTCCACAAATGCACAATGCTAGTTGGGCAAGGCAAGGTCCAGGCCAAGGCAGCCCAAACCCATCGACAGGCCACTGAAAACATGAAAAGTTTTAATGCATGGTGATACTGAATTTAAACAAGAGTGAATGATCATGCATGTAAATAGTAAGTGCAGGATTCAGAAAACAGGAAAGCATGCATGTGTGTGAAGCGAGTCACTGCAACAGCGACTGTCGGTGCAAAAATAGTGTCATGCATGTGACAACAGTGGGATGCGAACGAAGACTGAAACAGTACTTCTACAAGCTAACATACATTGAAATGATAGCAAGTGCTCACTGAAATCAAGCAGACAACACTCACACAAGTCAAAACACAAAAGCGACAGAAACGCAGTATAAAACATGCAAAGCGGGCTTACCCTGAAACAACTAAGTTGAATGTGTCGACGACTTCTAGATGCAATGTGGGATTTCAGAGCTGCAAGATCGATGTGAGGAATGAGCTATGCAACGTTTGATTCGTAAGTTTTGATAAAATCGAGGTTATGACCCGCATGCCACAAATCAAGGAAAAACGACACTCGGATACCTAAATCTAATGATGCCTTTGCATGCTGCCTCAGGAACAATATTCCATGCATGCAGATCAGTTTTTCTTAGTCTTAGAGGAAACCGGTCAACCTGAAGGCACATGCATCGGTCTGCGAGTCTAGATTGAAGATTTGCGCAGTTCCTGGGTTGAGTTAGGCTCGCTATCCCAAAGGCATTGTGCAATTTTTGGGGTCAGCATGTGACTACCTCCCAGAATTTTCCAATTTATGCACTGAGCAGCAGTGTTGCGTCAGATTGCGCGGTTTTCTGGAGGAAGACTGCCTAACTGCTCTGTGCAATTCTGGAGCCCAGGAGGCTGCCAGGCTGATTTGCGCAATTTCTGGAGAGAAGGTTGGTTCCCCTCTAGAATTGCGCAATTTTTTGAGGGAAGCTTGATAGACTAATTTGTGCAATTCTTGAGCTCAACAGGCTGGCCAGTTGATTTGCGCAATTTCTGGAGGGAAGGTTGGTTCCCCTCCAGAATTGTGCAAGTTTCTGGGGGAGCTGCTTGGCTAGCACATGGTCTAAGTCCGAAAAGGCATCCTATGAGGGGAGTGAAGCAAACTAACATGCACAGGCTGACAAGACACTGAGAAATAGCTGAAGCCTATATGCTTGACGGTGCAAGACATGTTGCTAAGGATGGTTTGTAGGGAGGCTCCAAAACGAAGCTAAGGAAAAATTTTGGAGGGTGTTTGTAGCCGCTACAACACCAGGGTGACACACTTCTGCGCAGAGGCAATGCAGAGGGTGACGCAAAGCCTCCAGAGTAGCAGGATCACTCACTGATTCTCCAGTGACGAGGTGATATCATTTCACCCATCTTTTGTTCAGTATTCTCTTTGTATCGTATTTCTAGTTGAGCATCCTAGATTTGTACTCAAAATTTCTCCTGCATAATAATAAAACCCTCAAAGCTATTGCACCGGTTTGCCCGCATTAGGTTTTTTCCGGGACTATTTGTCCAAAAATCACTGTATCCTATGTTTTTTTCTTTCTTGCTCAGTATTTTGTTTCCGCATATATATTAATTAAGTGAAGGTTGCAGATGTATTTGCTTCGATATTTACCGTAGAATACAGTAAATAACTTGCATGAGTTAACAAGTAGGAGAAGTGACATCAGTTTGCTGTAGTAGGGATTCTGGCTTAGGAATTTTCAAATGGTATCAGAGCTAGTACAGGTGAGACAAGAAGAGCAGAACCAGAAACCCCAGTGTTGAGCAGAAGGGGAAATTGAAAAGCTGTAGGAGGCAGCAAGTCGAAACCCCAGAGGGTGTCCGCAGTTCTGGTCGGAGGGCCAAAATTTGAGGTAGTCTCTCTCCGAGTGAGTTGACTAAGAGAAAGAGCTTCCTGTGCGAATTTTGTCATGGTAGAGGGAGCAGTGCTGAGCCTCAGCGTAAGGAGCAGTTGGTGGGACGCAGATTTTTTAGTGGGCAGTTTTGTCGGGCTGAAAGACATCAAAAGAAAGAAGAAGAGCATAGTGAGGGAATAGTTCCTCAATGATTTCATGCCTAGGAAATCAACATTCCTCAATTGCTGAGCAACAGAGGAGCAGCAGCTTACCAGCTCCATCAGGGAGTGCATAAGTGAGCCCAGGAGCTATGCAGTAGGGAGAAAGAGGGAGTTGTTCGACATTTTTCGTAGGAGAAGCAACCAGTGGGTTGAGGGATCAGGGCAGGTTGGACGGGGCTTCCAACTATGCCATCTAGAAGGCTAGAATGACCTTCCTTCTAGATGCGCATGCCCTTAAGACTTATGTTGATAATGTGGTAGTTGTCCCAACGGATGCAGACCCACTGAAGAAGTACAAAGTTGAGATGGCTAAGGCAAAGAGGATGATCCTGGATGGAGTCAAGGATCATGTGGTGTGCCACGTTGCAAGCAAAGGGACCACTAAGGAGATGTGGGATGCCTTGGCCACATTGTATCAAGGATATTCCAAGCAGCAGAAGATGTACTTAGAGCAGAATTTGAGATCTACTCATATGCAAAAGGGAGAACATGTGGATCCATTCCTCATGAAACTGAAGGAAACCCGTGATGAGCTGTCAGCTGCGGGACATACACCGCAGGATTTGGAGTTAGTGGGACTAGCTCTAAATTCCATCTTGGATGATTGGAAAATCTTTGTCCAGAGTATCCTAGGCAGAGTAGCATTGCCAAATTGGGACGAGATGTGGGCAGCTCTGAAACAAGAAGAGCTGAGGACAGACCTCCTCAAGGTCAAACTTGACAGGAACAGTAGCAGCAGTGAGTCGAAGCCCAAAGTGGAGGAAGAGGATAACGCAGCCCTTGCATCGAAGGGATAATAGGGGCAACAAAGATGTAAGAAGGACGTCTCCAAGGTGAAGTGCTTCAGATGTGGCGAGATGGGCCAATATGCATCCCAATGTCCTTTGAAGAAGAAGCACAAGGATGAGAAGCACCCTAAGATTGCAACTGCAAAGATCAAACATGAGGAGTTTGCCATGACAGCCAAGATACCTCCAGGAGGGAGGTGGGTTGATATAGAACTACAGTTCGATAGAGCTACAGATGGGCAGGATCCTTGAGGAGCCCACCTCTTGGATCAACACCTTGCTACGGGAGCCCATGATCAGTAGTAGCGGCATGGTGGAGTTTCAGTTGGTGCCATGGATTATTGATTCGACAGATGCAGTGGTTAGAAGAGCCAAAATGTGAGCAGCGCATAGCAGAGAGGAAGCAGTGCGAGGAGGCACAATGTAGAGCTTCAGCAATGCAGTGGCTTCAGAGGCAGTGTGGGACTAGTAGTAATCAATATTTCAGCACCGAGGAGTATCCACAGGATACTTGTCCAATTTTGGGTGTTTTCAGTTGCTTCTCTCAGCAACTGAGTTGCAATACAGATGCAACGTTAGCAGTGGCAGCGCTAGCAGGATAGCAGATGCAACATTTAAGAGAGACTTGCAATGCAGATGCAGTGTTGGGTGGCGGGACCAACAGCAGAATGGATGTGGAGGGAGCTATAGTACAGATGCAATGTTGACAAAGGTAGTGTCAGCAACAGTACAGTTGTAGCAGCAATGCAGTAGTTGTTGGACAACATGTCAAACATTAGCAGCACAGAGATGATGCTTCAGAGTCAGAGCAGTATGCAAAGAGGCAGTGTATTGCTAGAGCACATTCCTCGCTAAGACGGAGTGTTGATTTGGGGTAGCATAAAATGTGCTCTAAGCCTGAAATTTTGTAGAGAGGCTTGGGCACAGGTATTCTAAAGAACCCGAAAAGCGTTTTGGGAAATTCCACCCAAAAGTAATTTTATTAAAATAATTAATATTTTTAATGGGGTTGCTAAGTCTAAACTTAGGAAAAATAAAATATTAATGAGTATTAATCTAATCAGGGGTGAAACTTCTAGAAAACGCCATGGATCAAGCCAAAAAAATCTGAGCCTTTGATTATGTTTTAATCTACACCATTGGTTGTCCAACAGGAAGATATAAGAAGGGGCTTGAGGGTCATTTGGAAAACACACAGAGAGATTGAGAAAGTCGATTTTCTGAAATTAAAAGTCTCATGAGAAAAATCGATTGAGAAGATCTTACAGCAGAGGGGCAGTGAGAATCCGGAAGAAGGAATTTTCGGAGAGTACGAGGCAGAGGGAGAACAGAAAGACATCCAGAGGAAGGTTCATGCTGGCCCATGCAGTGCTGACACAGAGGCAACGCAGTCCTTGAGGGGAAGTCGAGTCCCTGCTGAGGGAAGTTAAAATTCAGTTGCCGGAAGCCAAGGTGTGAGTCTGGGGGGTAGAAAGTCAATTTCTCCGCCAGCAAAGGATCCAAAGGAGAGGCAGTGTAATACCAAAGAGGGGTGACACAAAAACTACCCAGGGTGACACACTTCTGCGCAGAGGCCATGCAGAGGGTGACGCAGAGCGTCCAAAGCAGCAGGATCAGTCACTGATTCTCCAGTGACAAGGTGACATCCTTTCACCAGTCTTTTGTTCAATATTTTCTCTGTATTGGATTGCTCGTTGAGCATCCTAGAAATGTACTCAAAATTTCTCCTGCATAACAATAAAACCCTCAGAGTTGCTACAATAATTTTCTCGCATTGGGTTTTTCCGGGGACTATTTGTCCAAAAAAAACTGTGTCCTATGTGTTTTTCTTTCTTGCTCAGTATTTTGCTTCCGCATATATATATTAATTACATGAAGGTTGCAGATGTATTTGCTTCGATATTTACCGTAGAATATAGTAAATAACTTGCATGAGTTTACAAGTAGGAGAAGTAACATCAGTTTGTTGTAGTAGGGATTCCGACTTAGGAATTTTCACAAAAATGGCTCAGAGTTTTGGTGCATTTCCTCTTGTGTTGTGATTTCCTGTGTATGTGTTGAATTTCCTAGTTATTGTCATAGTGCATGTTTCTGTTATTCACTTAATATTTCTGTTACGAATAATACAGAAGGATCCTTGCATATTTGGTTGTGGTTTGTGCTAAGATAATTGAACCATAGAAAGTTGTTGAACTTTATTTCCCAAGTATTGCAATCCATGTATCTTTTATGTCATGTTCCTTTTGTAAAAATTTCTGTTTTCCCACCCCGGTTTTCAGTTTCTCCTTATTTCTTCCATGTAGTTAAATGCCCTTTCCCATAACCATACATTCAACAAGCTGAAAAAAATAAATTTGCTGAAAACACAAATTCTGGAAATTTTACAGAATGTTGGAAATTGCAGAAATAAAAGTCAGCAATAATAAACAACCATTAAAACACTGATATTTTTGGTCAACGTGACCCTGGAAAAACCCCCTACAACTCTTGGGGAACACCAGTTTGAGAGCTCTTCTTTATTTCTGAAAAATGTCTTTTTACAGCAAGAAAATATTCAGCAAAAATCAGCAAGCAAACTTTTACAACTTATCTCAGCCTTGCTGAAAAACTGCCCTGCTGAAACTTCACTGTTGTTACTTCGCTGCTGAAACTCCATTGCTGATACTCCGCAGCTCACTGTCCAGAAATCTCCCTTGCTCTCTTGCTCTCCTTCTCTCAATCTGCTCATAAAAGAATTGAATCAAATGTGATCTTTTCCTCCTTTTCCTCCCTTAATATAACTCCAAGTGACTTTTGGGTGATCCAAGTGACTTTTGGGTGATCTCTAAATCCAATGGCTAAAATAGATTTAGATCAATGGCTGAGATTAAATGCTCATTTAAATCTCACTTTCTATTTTTAATTCACCCCACTTTAATAAAGATCCACTTAGTCATTTATTTCCAAAGTCACTTTTCCTTTCTAATTTTACATTGACTTTATAAAAGTCACTTTAAAATTAGACTTAGTAACTTTATCACTTAAAGTCACTTTTAAATTAGATTTTAACTTTATAAAAATTATAAAGTCACTTTAGGAGAAAAATTAAAATCTTTTGGACACTTTTCCCTAGGCCAAAGATCAAAGCCTAAGGGAACCACCTGTCCTCCGGTACCAAATTTTAACACTCCCTCTTACCGAGGAAGGTGTTCCTCACCACACCCATCTTGTCTCTGAAGTAAACATGCTTGCCCCGTGGTAAGGCTTTGGTAAGAATGTCTGCTACCTGCTCATCAGTGAAAATATACTCAAGCTTCACAGCTCCCTTCTGAACATAGTCTCTGATGAAATGATATCTGATCCCGATATGCTTTGGCCTGTCATGAAATACTGGATTCTCCGTGAGTTTAATGCAACTCTGATTATCACAGTAGATCACTGAAGGTCTCAATGGCTGACCAAATAAGCCAAACATCTTGCGAAGCCAGATGGCCTCACAATAGCTAGACTGGCTGCCATATACTCTGCTTTTGCTGAACTCAGTGCTATTGACTGCTGCTTCGGGTTGAACCATGACACTACTGCTGAACCCAATCCAAAACAGCACCCTGAAGTGCTCTTCCTATCAGAAGCACAACCTGCCCAATCAGAATCAGTGTATCCTGCCAATCTCACTCCATCTCCCTGCCTGTAGTCCAGACCATAATCCACTGTCCCCTGCAAGTACCGCAAAATGTGTTTTGCAGCCACCCAGTGAACCTTCCTAGGCTCACACATAAACTGACTCATAGTGTTGACTGCAAAACAGATATCTGGTCTAGTGTTGACCAAATACATCAAGGAACCAATCAGCTGCCTGTACAATGTGGGATCCACCAACTCGGAATCTGAAGCATGAAGCTTCTTCCAGTTGGTGATCATCGGTGTCGACATGGGTCTACAATCCTCTATGTGGAATCTGCTAAGGATGTCCACAATATACTTCCCCTGCCCCAGGAAGAAATGCCCCTCCTCCTGCCACACCTCCAAACCCAAAAAGTAATGCATCAAGCCAATGTCCTTCATCTCAAACTCCGTCGCAAGATCTCTCTTGCAGTGCTCTCTGAGTCTCTCTGCACCTGTAATGACCAAGTCATCCACATACAGCACCAGAATGAGAGGCTCCTCACCTATCACAATAAAGTAAAGGTTCGGATCTGCCTCACTCTTTGTGAAACCCATCCCTGCAAATAAGTATCTATCCTGGAGTACCAAGCTCTGGGAGCTTGCTTCAGGCCATAAAGGGCCTTCTTCAGTCTGCACACATGGGACTCCTTCCCATGCACCTCAGAGCCCTGTGGC